>JAUESH010000020.1:13890193-13940425 GCA_032275165.1 Synergus magnus | reverse complement strand
AAATGAAAAGTTGAAAAAAATGATATATAAATATGATAAATTATTGATATAAAAAATAACTAATTAATATAGATAATATAATTATAATAAAAATGAAAAATATTCTTTGTCTTCCACTTGATTTTATATTTTTTTTCCGCTTTAAACAACCAAAAATTGTATTTAAAACTATCAATAATAAACTTATTAAATAGCTTCATAATTCAATTGAAGTCTGTCACATTAAAAGTTTCACTTTGAAGATATACGATTTTGAACTTGAACTTTCAACTGCTGCGATTGCGTTATTGTGGATTATTAAATTTACAAACTATTAAAAAAACTTAATTATCTGCGTCAATTTAATTTATTTTTCAATTTATGATTGACACAATACAAATATCTGCGTCAATATTTTTCATTAGCTTTTACCAGAAAACAAATAGTGGAGGAACGTTGGGTTCAGTATATAAAGAATTTTTAAAAAATTAGTTCTTTTAAACGATGATAATAAGAAAGAAATGTTTGTATCATATTTGTATGATGTTAACGAGATCTTGTTTCAATGATAAAATTTAATTGTTTCTTGTTTCGTAATTCTAAAATTAATTTATAAATTCTGAAATTTGGAATTGAATATATTTATAAAATCATTGTCAGCCTTCAACAGGAACTCAACCTTTGTCCTATAGACATATAATAAGGCAAAGTCCTTTCATTGAAATTATTCAATCTTGATGACTAATCCCCAAAATGAACTTTAGACACATTTGAAGAGAAGAACATGATCCTTAATAATGTTACTGAAATTTGACAAAATTTTTAATATTACAATGTAAGAAATAGTAATATAGTTCCTGTTTTTATCCCATTTTTCAATTATTAATTATTCAATGAAATATCAAAGTAATGCGTTATTAGCAAGGACAAAGGCATTGCTCGATGAGTGTTAAATTTTTAATGTGACTTTGAACATTCGTAATTAATAAAGGTCAGCGATTTGTGTGAAAAAAATCCATTATGGAAAAAAAACAACAAATGATGAGCCCGTCTCTTTCTAAAGTGATGAAAATAAAAATATATTGGATTAAATAAAGTGTAACTTTAATCTGTGTAGAAATTCCGTTTTGCAAATAAGGTACTCAAATATCTTGTAGCTCAATTCTTTTGAAAATTCTAAAGATATCCATCAGAAATCATTTTGTTTACAAATGTAATGATAAGAACTTTTCAATATTTTTAAAACACAAAAAAAATTTAATCTCCTTCTTTCGCAATGACATGAATAGCTTTACTTTTCTTGAAAACATACAGGTGCTGACTACAGCAATATTGAATTCTTAATACTTTGTCACTCAACTTTTTTGCGAAACCAAAAAAAAACTGCTTCTACTACAGCGACCGATCTTGCAAAATTTTAAGGGGAAAAAAGAAGATACATTTTTATTTAATGCATAGAAACTATAAAAATTTATTACTTTAAAACACAAGATTTTTTTCTAAACTTATGAATCAAAAAGTAAGAAGTCGTTTTTTGCCTTTTTGACCCCGGTATGAATATTAAATTGCTCTTCGTATATTTTAAATCAAAAAACATAACAATCTCACAATAAATCCCAAAGATAGTTTTTAGTCCAAAGTTGGGTACTCTCTAAATTTGAATTAGTAACTTCTTACTAATGTGAAAAAATATTGGCTTTAATCGTTTTAATTTCATACAACTGGCTAAGGGATAGGAAAAATGCACAAAACCTTCCGCTCGACAGTAGTTAAACTTAGTAAAAACACGACTAAGAAAAAATCATTAATTGGACACCCATCCGAGTGCTAAGCGTTAAAACGTGCTTTCAAAGACCTCGTCCAAGTCGACAATCACCCGCAGCTAATGGCCCTCGGTTTTAAATTTATTATATTAAATTTACCAAAATTGAAAATTCCCGAAATTGAAAATCATCGAAATTTAAATTTCTCGAAGTTGAAAATTCCCGAAAAATAAAAGTTTCCGAAATGATTAAATTCCCAAAGATAAATATTCTCGAAATTGTAAATTACCGAAATTTTTGTTTAAAATTTCGGGAATGTTTAATGTTGGGAAATTTCAATTTCGAGAATTTTAAATTTCGGGAATATTTAACTTCGAGAATTTTAAATTTCTGGAATTTAACAATTTTGGGAATTTAAAATTTCGGTATTATTATTTCCTTTCGGGAATTTTAAATTTCGATGATTTTCAATTTCGGGAATTTTAAATTTCGGTAAATTTACGTGATTCCCGGGACCAGATGGATTAGATGGTTTATATAATGCTAACATAAGCCGGAACCGTTATGCTACGCTTATTATTTAAGACAAATATTGAATTGAACCAATAATCGTAAATTTTCATTCAAGAATAACGCTATAAATTTTGTACTAACATTAATTTGAATCGATACTTTTAGAAGACGGCAAACAGGTGTGCTATAGATTTAGTAGTATGTTTTGACAGTGTGACATTAATTCAGACAATGTTACCTGTCCATTGTTCCTATAAGCGACTTACTACAGACCGTATGGCAAACCATAAATCAGAAAAGGTCAAACAATTTTTTGCGCGGACTGTATAAGCTTGAGTATTTGAAGTGCGTCGTGCAAAGTCCAAGCGCGTCGGCATTTACGTGATTCGCATTTGAAAGAGTGCGGGAAGTATCATCAGAGGACAATTCAAGCTATTCGTACGAAGATTCCCAAAGACGATAAAGTAACATTCAGAAAATAGTGAAAATTACATCACAATAGAATTTGTATTCGATAGAACAACGGTCAAACTGTAAAATTTGCTCAAGAGTATTGCCCAGATTATTACTATACTGTCTGTTATCTCTAACCCAAAAGTAGAAGAAAGCGGGGTCTAAAACAATATGATTATTATTATTGATTTATTATTATAGATCTCGAGAGTACGTAATTACGTATTTTTAATCGACACTCATTATTCAATTAATCTCGAGTATTACATATGCGTAAAACCTTCTAAAAAATTTTCCCATCTGGGAAAGATTCCATCATGGGCAAATTCCAAACATTAAGAACTCAAAATCATTTATCTTAATCTGCCTACGTCATAATTACTCGGGAAAATACCGTAAGGAATACAATCATAGAAACAGAAAATCCTTAATGTGTCTCCTATTGAATGAGAATCTAATAACAATAATAAAAATTTTAATCTATTTTATAAAAAGTAGACTTTAGTTACATTTTGAAGCTATATTAATTTCTCTAAATAAATGGTATTCACATATAGTGGTTTATAACAAAATTTAAATATGCAAGCCTTATGAAATGTAAAAAATATTTAAAATATCATTCCAGTTCAATCGGTTTTGAAAAATGCTTTGACTATAATTGAATAATAATTCCACTATGCGCCTTTTTAATCTCTGCGCATATTTAAAAGATTTTAATTAAGAATGAACATTTTTGAAAAAATGCATCATATTATAATGATCATATCATATTATAATATATTTCACAAAGAACTGTGGAGTGATACGACTTTTAAGTTGGTTTAAAGTTTCAAGACAAAATGATAAGCGAACGTTTTCTTTTTTCAATAATTTTTCAGGTGAGTAAACAAAATAAACTAATAGAATTGCCTCTCAAGATAGTGGTAGATAAACTTTCAGTATTTTCAGACAACTTGTAAAGAATATCGCTATTGTACGATTTTTTCATAATTCTCTTCATGTTTGTTGTGTTTTTAAAAATCCGATACCAAGCTTATAAGATATAAAGAAATTTCATGGAATTTTATGAAGTTTCACGAGATTTAACGGGATTTTAAAAGATATCAGGTGATATCTTGGAATTTGCATGCATTTTTATAGGGATTTAAAAGATGGAAATCGATTTTTGGACTACCCTAGTTATTCAATGGTGCCTTTAGGGAGGCAATCCGTCTCACTCGACTGTCGCACGTGGTTTTGAGTTTACGCTTTAGTGCGCAGGCGCTAATAATTCACTCACACTTTCAAATATACGAATCGACTATTCACGCCTAATACACCAACGACTCATACAATCTTATTCGCAATCGTGACTCACACGTATTTACACACACATACACAAGAAGGATACCCGCGCTCTCCAGGTCAAAGCGTCAAAGCGATTAGTCACAATCAGCTGATTTGACGACTTTATCGCGAGCCGGTAAAAACAAGAAAGTCGCTCACCTGTTGCCTCAAAACACGGCGTTTTTTGTTCTCCAGTTCTTATTGTCTAGACCTTTAATTTGAATTTCAGTCACTGCACGATGTCCAGACGACACTCCTACACGGTGGAGAGGGCACCACCGCCGTACATTCGTACAGCAGCCGAAGCTACTCGCGCAAACCTTCCGGTACCAATATTCTAGTCGGTTTTCTCTTGCTAGGTGCTTTCCGGAGTTTTGGTTAAAAATACACCGGGACTTCGTGGTTTGACCCTCACTGTAAATGTAAAGCTACATCACGAGCTATGCCGGAATTGACACATTCCTTTTTATACCGAGAATGGACCACTTTTTCAAAAACCGCAAATATGTGCGTCTGTGTATTTTACTTGTACAATGTACATAGATATTACTTTGATACTACTAAATTATTATGGGTAGATTTGCTTCCGCATTTTTGTGAGGAATCAAATCAAAATTCAAATTGAATAAAGTTTGCTTCCGCATGGTGGAGGTATGACATAAATGAGATAAATGTTTTATAACAATACTGACAGTGACGGAATAAAGGACCAGGTATTCGGAATCTTAATATTTCCCAAGTTCGACATCGGGACAGGATCGACATCGACTGGAAAATGAAATGGACGGGGCCTAAATGGAGTACAATCCGTCACTGTTCAAAAATAGTTTTAAGACTAATAAGATTAATTACAGAGACCCAGAGTTGCTACAGAGCTGGGAAACCCTTGAATGATTAATTATTATTTTAGTACTTTTTGCTGTACATTTTGAAATTGCAAATTTTTAAATTTTAATGATACTGAATTTGAAATGTTCAATTTGAATGTCTAGTTTATCAAAACTTCGGTGTGAATAGCCAAAATTTTTTGGTACGAGTAAGAACCCTGCCTTTTTTAAAAATAAGATTTTCAACAGATAAAATTTTACCTTATTTCAGACGGCGAAAACGGAAAGTTCCTGTACTAGCAATGTCCTTGTTTAACTTTTTGTCCTGATAAATTATTTGTTTTAAACACTCCACGAATAGCGAGATTCTTTTACGCGAATTTGTAATGATTTCATTGTTAAACATACTATTATACTTTTTCACGGTAGCTACGTCAATATGTAAAGAAAATATTACACCAAATCAGTAGAGAAAATCGGTTTATCTATCAGACAATGTTTCAACAGATATTGTTCCACGGAAAGAATAATGAATGAAACGTTGATTGTTGAATGAGTGTAATTGAAACTATTTCATTTCTTGGAAGATCAAACTTTGTATGTAATTTAAAGTTAATTGTTTGTTAATTCATTTATTCTGAAATTTGAGTTCAAAGCTTCTTTCTTAAATGGAAAAGGGGAAACTCGAAAAAACACACGTGTCAGCCGGTAGACAATTACTGATTCAAGATAAGATTCGAATTGTTATTAAATAAACATGAGACTTGAGGGGAAGATTAGAGACGTAAGTCTCGAAGATAACGATGCTGAACCACTTGCCTAGCAACTATGACGTGTAATATGTACTTTTGAACACATGTATATGCTACTAGGTGTTTATATTTATTTAGATGCACACAAGTTAAATTACCTGAGTCACTTTTATATTTATTCGCAAATTGTTCTTCAATTTTGAATTTAGCAAGCACAAAACACTTCCATTGTTAAGAAAGATGAAGATTCAACCTTAATTTTTCTGTCATTTAAAGTATCTCATTCAACTTTAATACCAGAGTTAAAAAAAGTGATTGATTTACATTTTGCCTATTTGGCCCTTATTAACAGCGATGTATAATAATTACATGAAGAGTTAATAAATTACAGCACTATTTTATAATTTTGACATAAATCGCAAAATATATCTCAAATATGCATAATGCAAAGCACTTATTTAATGTTCACAGCAAGACTTTTTAGTGTTGGGAAATACAATCATGAAATGCATTTTTCAAAGAATTTAGTAAAATCCAAACATTAAAAAATACATAAGAATTGAAGGAAATTAAACCGAACTTCCCCAACACTGTTAAATTTCCACAAACTCCAAGTCTTGACTATTATTCTCTCTAAAAATGTGGATGTTTTTAAATATTCTTTACAATAAATGACTTCTATAGAACGTCCGTGATTCTGGAGAATAAACAACGTGAATATGACTTATCGATTTTATATTTCATCATTCTCCCCAATTGTTATATGTACAAAAATATAATGAGGATCGTTAATCATTGCAGAGTTTAACGTTAGGTACACGAAGAAGATGCTTCTGTTCATGTCTTCTCGCAAGGCGCATTTCACTCACTCGAAAAACCACTTCCGTATGCAAAATTATGTTTTTGCATTATATGTATACGAAATAAAACGTTCTTTCACTCGCAATCATCCTACCAAGTGGAACCATTTTAAACATGGAATATGTCGAAGTCTGGTGCCTCTAGTTACACAGAATCCAATCTCGTTTCGTAGCAAGTTATGCACCACTAGCCTCAACTCCGTGTAACTCTCGGCTTCCCAGCAATCAACAGCCTTAAAATTTATCGGTTTTCCATGTCTTGGCATTAAGCGAAAGTTTTACAGTTCCAAGACTCAAAGGAGACATGCTTAGACGAACGTAAATTTCACAGTCGCACGATCGAAACAAACCTTTGCTCATACTTTAGGATCACCGTCAGTCCAGAGCGAAGGGAAAGGGCGAAATTACATTAGTTCCTATTCATTTTCTGTCGTTCTAAGACACTCACACAACAATAGATTCAATTCCCAGCGACGAATCGTTCACCAAAAGTTCAAAAAGAGTAATCCCGAACTTTGAGAGAACGAGCAAATTTAAAGTCGCAACCTCAAGTGGATCTAGATTTCGGTGAAAAAGATTCGGGATTCTTCTGAGGTTGCCTTCGTCTTTTCCTTCTAGAAGTTCCGCATTCATCAAACTGCGGGCCTATCTATTATTTATCTAATTACCAATCTACCTCTTTACCTAGTTTACAATCAGAGTACTAAGTCACAACGCGCAGATTAGTCTTCGGCGTAGTGCAATCCGTTGTGTCTACCATTTGGTCGATATCGGATAAAAAAAATCAAAATCGATTATATCAAAATTGATTTAACAATCGATTTTGAAATAATAAGAAACGCGCTTAATGAATCAAATGTATATTAGCGGACATCACATATTTACGACAATCGACGAAGCTTTGAACCATCGAACTATAAACGAACGGGAATGAGCTCTGGATTGATCAATTATAACTCCCGCGAAACAATTTACATTTTGAATTTTCTGCTTTGAAAAATTAGCTGAAATAATTCAGCTAAATGACTTCAGTTGTACGATTACAACAACTTGAAAAGGACAAACTGGCATTCGACAAAAAGCAATGTGTCAGGGCTCATTCCGCTTTGGCTTAAGTTCAGTTATTTGAACACATTTGGGACAATAGAAAGATAGTCATTACGACTGGATAAATATTAGGCGAGTTCTCGAGAAAAAGCCTCTAGAAATCACGAATGTTCCGAACTTCGCGATTTCGCTTGTGCGCTCACTCTCAGTCCCTTGTTTCATCCTCGCCTCGAAGATGGCGTTCCTTGCCAGCGCCCTTTATCAAAGTCGCAGAATCGACGTCTACTTAAATTGTTCACACGATTCAGTACAAAAATTACGTATCAAACAAGTCTTGAGCTTACGTCCTCTTTGGGAAATGCAGGGTAGAATGGTAGTGTAAAGTCTAGTTCTGGTGATTACTACGTTCACCGCCAGACACATTCTGGCGATTATAAATTAATCAGCTATTAAGTTACAATACGTAAAGCTGATCCAGTTCTTGTGTCAATGGCAACAAAGCTTATTTTGCTCGGTTAGAAATCGAATTTTGCATTTATTAGTGCAAAAAGCCCAAAATTATCAGTAGTCAACTATCGTCAGACATTTTCGTTCACCTGTATTGTCGACCAACCAAATCTTTGGGTAATTAGACTACTTTTAGAAATAGAAAGATGAGGAAATAAGTCGTGAAGTACCTTCTCTTTAGATTTTATAATGATGCTGTGCTTACGTTTCATGAAGTTAAAAATTGATGTGGATGATTTCCTTTACCATGGCTGTATACGTGACGTAATATGTAACCATTCCACATTTTAAAACAACTTTGAAAGTAGGAAGCTTGAAAAGAGACTTGTCGTGTTAGCCCGAGGGCAAACTATACCAAAGAGTATTGTCCCTTTTGAAAGCTTCGTGCTTCCCTAAGGTCTAGTAAACTAGAGATTACATATATATATTTACTTAGTTGACATTACACACGTGTCGCTTTCGAGTTTCAATATTTCTCTCGCGACAAGAGACAGAATATTCTTGGAATCGAAAGTCTGTGTCGCAATTTACTGCCAATGAAACTCAGCACGTCCAGTTTTCAAAAGTCTGGTCGTTCATAGTGTTGGCGTTGCGATATCCATTTGATCAAACTAAAGGAAGTTTGGTTTGGAGACTAGACAAATGGCCGTCCGGATATCCCTATCGTGTTGCTTCATTCTTAAATGCGTGGACTTAAAATTTATTGGTAGAAAAATGGATAAATAAAACGCATCTCCGGCCGATATAAAATCACTTGAGATCCCAGTGAAATTCTCCCAGATTTGGAGGTTGCCATGAAAAATGGGCGATCTAATTCTTCTCACTACAGTATTGTCGTAGTCGGCGTTGGCAAGGAGCGCTCGATTAGCGTAAATCTGATTTGTGCGAATCAGCTGTTTGGAATCGAAGCGTGCGAACTTGGAGCCCACGAACATGGGACGGAGCTGCTTTAGGCAAGTTTCTTCTCCGTATTGTTGTTTGCGACGTAGCCGTTGTTGGTGCCGTTGCTATAACAACTGTTGTACTCCTTATTGTAAATAGTGGCATAAGACGAGATGCCATTTTGTTTTGGCTTGATAGGATCGTCCAGTACTGGCATGCAAGCGCCGTTTGAAGAACCGTTTTGCTGTGACTTCTTTGCTGGTTTGGTGGTGTATTTTGCTTTGTAGAAGTCAGAGAACAAACCCAGGAATAAGAACCCGTGAAGACCGATCCAAATCATGAAAGAACGCGGGTAGTCGCATTCAGTAAACAAGAGCTGGAACTGGTGTGTCATGATCAGCACGAACTGAACCTGTAATAAAAAAAATATATTACGAATAAATCAGTCACTCAACTCCCATCCTATTACCCTAAATTTAAAATTGTTCAATTTTGAGAAAGTAAAAAGCATCCAAATTTAAATTTAAAATTGTTTAATATAAAATGTTTTAAATAATATTATACATTGGAAAATGAAAGATACAGAACTATGACTCCATTTCTGTTGTAGAATACTTTTCCATCAAGAAAAATTACATTGAAGGGATTCTCGCATTCTACTGTGCTTTTGCTCTCGCTGCATTTTGTTTTGTCTCTCTTCCACATTTTTATCCCTTTTTCCCCTCTGAGTGAATACGCGTTTACTTTTGTTGCAAAGAATACTAAATACGAATATGAAACAGGTACATGAGACTTGGGTCATCGGCAGTGTGTTTGTGAAACACATTGGTGAAGTCGGGCGTCTCTTATACATATTTACTCAAATATGGCTGACCCAATTTGCACGTTTGACGGCATATTCGTTTGTCTTTAAAGGCTTTGGTTCTTTGTGCTCTCATTTACGGTAGCCCACACACCCTGAACAATACTTTCGGGAGCGAGTGAACAATTTTCTTGTCCTCGAAGCAGCTTCTAATTGAGGCGTTCATCGAAAGAGAAAGTTATGCTCGAAGAGGCTGTAAAAAGATGTAATCGTAACACGAAACATCTTGACGGTATTCCCCGGACTTCTTTAAACCACTAAAAAGCACGAAAACACCGCCTAGATGACAGTATTTTAAAAACGCAGTCTCTAATGAAGATGTTATGAAATTATTTTTTCCCATTCTTGTTGAGTAATAAATAGTCTCTATATCACTTTCTATTCTTGTGTAAATTTGCGTAATGTTGGAACTCTTTCTCTGACAACTTCATATATTTCTTCTCTCGTTGAAACAATCTACAATTTTAAAGGCCAAAAATAGACTTGCTCTTTACCTTATTCAAGAATTACTACATTGAAAATGTAAACACAACTGACCTCTAGTTTATCGAACTGAATTCCTTCTAGCGATAAATCAAACCGTTCAAAGACATCTCGACAGAAAAGAAAACTTAAAATACCAAGAGCAATTCATTGAAAGTAAATTGAATAAATAAAATTCTTGTCAGATAAGACTGGAAAAATCTAACTTAATAAGTCGGGAAAATTATATATTATATCCCCATGATAAGTGAGTACATATAAACAAACCAGCTTTATAGTCGATAAGACCAATAAGCAGCACAACCTAGTAAAAAAGAGAGATAATATTGAAGTAATGTTCAAGTCAAATCTAAATCTGAATATAATTGTTCTGATAAAATCAGTATCGCTGCCTTGGTTGACATTTTCAAGTACTTCAAGAAGAGGCTCAACTCTTGCATCAAGATTTCTTCTATACATGTCAGAAAGAATCACATTTAAAATGTTATTGCTTATCGAAAAACAATATTTTTACAGTCGACGAAAAACTCTTTTAAACTCTTCTATTTGGATGCTTTTAAATGAATGACAATAAACCTTACCATTTGCATGGTTGTGAGGTACTTTTTCCACCAAATATATTTTTGGTACTCTGGCCCCATCGCAGCCACCATGTAGTAGAAATACATGATAATGTGAACGAAAGTGTTTAAGAGAGCGAAGAAAGTGCTGTGGCCACCAGGTGCGAACTTCATTCCCATCCATACGGAGAAGGGCATCACGCCATGATGAATCACGTGAAGAGTTGACACATGCTGATTCTTCTTTCTCAAAATGAAGAAGAACTGCAAAAATAAAACAGGTTATTAGGAATCTTGTCACTTTATACCGCCCACGAAATTATGTACATAATTTAAATCAGAATTTTTTCCGGGTCCAAAATCCTGATAATGAATAAATCAGTGATAATGATATAATTAATGCAAATTTATTATATGGAATCTTCTATGGAATATTTTATGGAATTTATAGATTCACTATTTTTCCGTGTTATTGGCTTCGGAATTTAAAAAATTCCGAAAATTTGCAAGAAGATTGTGGCACGTATTAATTAAATCAAATTGGTTGAGAAGTGTCGGTCTTTTGAACTCACGCCCTCGGTTTACCAGTTTGTCACTAAAAAGAATGCAATCTGACTACTCGTGATCAGTGGTCAGGGTGAGCCTGGCGATCCTTGAGCTAAGCCTTGAGAAAGCAAACTTTCGAACGTTCTGTGTAAACCATACACGAGCACGTGTTCAATAATCGCGAAATCCTTGCCTTCAGAGACCCGCTGGCAAATATTCTAGGTCCACTTTCGTACTTCCAATATTCGTATATTTAAAGAAAAATGATATTTGAAAACGTAATTAGAGTTAAAAAATACTCTAACTACAAAGCCGAAGGTGTTTAAACACAAGATCCTGCACATGTTTTAACCAGAATTAATCAATTCAACCAAGTATATTAATTGAAATTTAAATAATTTACAGGAACTGTTTATTTTTCCGGAATATTCCTTAAGACCAGCTAATATAAGGGGCCATCCATAAACCACGTGAACATTTTTTTCGGGGCGATGGAGTATGGTAAAAATCCACGATTGTCTGAGGAGAACCGAGGGGGTCGGTCTAGAATCCTCGTGAACACACGTTCCCCTAAATCTGCGAAAAATATAGTACCTTGTTTAAGCTCACGTTCTCAATTAAAGCCGAATTTTCAGCCAATTCATCAATCCTTTTGGCTTCCTTGCTTTTAAAGACCAATAATATATACATATATTCATAAAACATCAAAAGTTCACGTGGACAGAGTGTGGGGGTCAAAAAGTGGTGAAAAATTGTCCACGTGGTATATGGATGGCCTCTAAGCAAATGAGATTGGGCAGCTCCCCCTTCCTCTTTGGCCAATCCAGTTTTCTGTTTTTGGCTAGTCTTATGGAATATTCCGCAAGAATAGTCAGTGCCTAATTTATAAACTGAAAAAAATCCTGAGAATAATAGTTAGATCAAAAAAATACAAAAATTTGAAGAAATTTTACGGGATTTCTCAAGATTTAGAAAGATATTAAAAGACTTCAAGAGATTTAAAAAAATGTATAGAAACTTTAAACAATTTGAAAGGATTTAAAGAAGTTTTACGGGATTTAATAAAAAGCGCGAGTTGACTAACAACAGGTGAAACGTGATGAATATGTATAAAAAAAATTATTATATTAGAATTATGAAAAAATCAAACGCACTGTATCAAAGAATTCGGTGAACTTGCTGAAGTAATACCACCAACACGTATTTGCCATCCTAACTGCTAGAGGATGATTTGAGTAATCGACTGGCTGACACCGGAAGCTGTAGCCTTTCGCCCAACCGCTCATTAAGTACTGAAACATTGAAAGATTAAGCATTAAAATTTACATAACCACGTGGAAAGGTATATCATAATTGTCAAATAAAGAAGAATTTAAATTTTTTGGTAATATTTTAATTTAGAAAACTGCGAAGTAATAGTCGCTTGTTAGCCGAATGACGAAGTATCGATTTGAACACACGTGCGCAATTTTAAACAATTTCTGCGACTATAATAAAATATTTACTTTCTAGTTATTTGCACGTTTTTTCTGGGAAAACATTACTTTTATGAGTGGAATCTTAAATATTCATACGCTCAATACTGATGCCCACTGCTTCAATTTAAAAAAATTTTGTTTCATATAATTTCAAACGTCAGATTGAATGTAAATATTACTCCACTCAATGTAAAGAGTGCAAACTATTCATAAAAAATTCCTTCTCTTTAAACTTTATATTTATATATTAATGTTGTTCCATTATTGAAAGTTGAACTTTTTATTTGATTTCATTTGTAGTCAGAAGCTTAAATGAATTTAAATTGAGATTAATTCTCAAAAATATCTATAAACAAATATTATCATTTTGTTAGCTTAATACCGTATGCAGTATTTACTAACATCTAAGTAATGAAATAAAATTAGTTAAATAGGAGAATTGATGAAGGAAAGAAGCTCTTAAAAGAATTAAAATTTTAAATATTGGGTTCTCTCATTATAATTCCAAGTTCAGAGCTCCGTTCTTGATTTAACCATTCAGAAAGATTAATGAGGCATTCAATGATAACTCAATTTAGTAGGAATATTTTTAAAAATTTGACTTCCATGTGTTTGACGTCAAGCCTATTTAAATAGTAATTAATTGCCGAAATAGGTGCAAATGTCAAGTGTACACAATTGTAATCAAAAGTGTGTGTTCTAATTGAGAACCAAATGAAAGGTAATTTAATGTTTTTTCAGTATGATAGTATGTTTATATTTAAAACATTTACGTAAATGTCGATTAGATAATTAGCACATAAAAATTACTGAACTAATTGCTATATCCCGAAGTGCTTTAGGACAATAAGAACCATACTTTAACAACTTTCGTGTACTTTAGCAAGGTTTTTAAATCTGTTAAGAAAAAATAACGAAAAAAATCTATGGATAAGTCTCCTGTTCTTTTAATCTTTTGTGGAATTGCAGGACAAACATATGATCGTTTACTTTCCGTCTAGTTTTCCCTTCAAACGTCATTTTCAAGGAATCGCCATAACAACTTAAAATTCTAAGAGAATTTGAATTTGAAATTGAGAGGTGCTAACATCACTTTTAAGTGCAAGAGTCTTCAACAAAAAAGAGCAATTCAGAAAACAGAAGTTCTGCGTAGAAGCAAATCACTGTGCATGAGTAGATGCTAAATATTTACTTTTTTCTTAGTAAGTTGAAAGCAGTGTCTCATTATGTACACTATTTTTTCTTTTTGATGATTGCTAAGTTTAAAGAATTTTTCTTCGGATACTTTTACGAAAGAGTATTGGCACCTTTGACGGGAATTTGAAATTGTCACGACTCTGAGAAACATTTTTGTATTTTTCTTATTGAGCAGTTCATATCAAGATTTTTTATAATACATGAAGATAAATTAAAGTTCATATAATTATCTTTCACTTATGAATAGTTGATAGCTGGTAACGTATCTAGACTAATGACGTTTTCAAGGTTCTATTTGCAAAAAAATTATTTCTTTCTGGTATCTTTCTAGAGACAATACGATCAATTGAAAAATTTTAAAAGGAAATATTACTAGGTATTGGAAAATGTACAGTTTGATCGAATTTTTAAAATTAAAATTGGAAATTTTTTTATTTTAACGATCTACTTATTTGAATAGCACCCTGCAGTTTTTATCATCAAAGATTGTCAGGGCCAATTTGTGAACAAGGTCGTTTTATTTTCATCGTGTTCATTTGCTTATAAATGTTCTAAAAGGACCCTCTCCACGTGGACTGAATTTTTCAAAGACTGTTCCTCGAATTCATGCATATTCTGAGACTTAATAAGAGCTTAATTTGAGACTCTGAACAGAATAGAAAAAGTATATTTATTAAAACTTAAAAAATTTTAAGAGAAGAGAAAATGTGTAAAGCTTAAGACTTATATTTCTGATAAACATGTTTTGAAGTATTTTTTATAAACATAAAAGCTATTGATCACACTATGCTCGTTTGTTCTCACATTTCCTGGAGCAGGGAAAACGCGTTTAAGAATCGCTGGTGCAGCTAATATGAATCTAGAGTCTTTTGCCTTTATGCTCTTTACAGAATATGAGAAGCATGCACTTGATGTGGAGAAGCATGTAAAGAATTCGAAAACAAAGGGAAAGATGCAAAGATCAATATCACTTGCCCTCGTTATTCACAAATCTTTAGCAATTACGTGTCATGTATGTAAAATAACTTAAGTCACTAGAGGACTTTTAAAAAATTCTTCCATTCACATGAAATCCAGACATCACAATATTTTATAAAGACATATATACACCAGATTTCAATATTAGTAATGTCTCTCGTATAAAATTTGGAGAAGAAAACTAGGCGTTTTTCCTGACGCAAATAGAAATAAATATTGGTTCATTTGGCTTTTCCAATTTTTTTTCTTTTTCTAGACTACATAAATATCATTGAAAAATTGAAGTGTCCACAAATCTATTCGTAAGAAATAAAAACTTCTTTTTTTTTAACTGTAGAAGCTAAAATTTAGATAAAGTAAAATGTAAAAAATAAAGTTTTAGGATTCTTATCAGTCATTCTTTAGTGAAATTTGATTTAATATCGAAAATTACAGGACACCTTATATATGATACATAAACGAACACGCATATGTTTATACTTGTAACTGTATCGTTTTGTGTGCACAAAATACTAATCGCGTAACGAATGTGCTCTAAATACCTATCCATAGCATTATGGGTCATCAGCGCGAATATACACTCGCAAGCAGGCGCTTCACCTTCTAGGAGCAATGCATGCTTGGGGGGACCGAGTTTGTATTTAAAATTTGAAAGTCGTCAAACAGTTTGAAAGTTAAGGCAATCTTTGATGGAAGGGACAGTTTGAGGCTCGTCTTCATTTGAGCAGAAGAAAAGTTGCTTCAAATTTCAGCATTTGCTGCTCAATTTTTCCCTACTTCAAATGTGGAAGTATAAAAAAAAACATTCAATCCTTTAACATCCAAAAATAGAAAATGTAAAGAGAAATAAAATTCTTATAATAGAGCAGCTGAATGATGATTTTAAAAATAACCACTTAAGATCAGATAAATTGTCAGTCTTCAAGCTTTCTTGGGAATGAGCAATTCTGCAAATGAGATTCAAAGGTAAATAGGTAATTTTTCTTATCCTGTTTGTAGACGAAAGGTGTGAAAAAGATTTTTAAGACTGCATAAATTTGAGATAGCTATAGCAGGCTATAGTCAAAATAATGACTAAAATTGAGAATATATTTACTATTGTATGAGTAGATTTTTTTCTAATCAGAGAAGAAATTTCATGCTAGAGTAAATCAAATTTTGTCTTGTGATTAATAATTTAGAGTTCAAATCAATAATTCAAAAAATTCATTAGTCTGATGACATAGGTTCTAGTAATAATCTTGGATTGTATGTATTTAGATTATTTACTACTATTATTGATGTATAATTTATATTCAATCAATACACAATGTAGATCAATATATTGTATTGATTGTTTTAATTCTGACTTATTTCGTAGTTCTTGATTAACCTGGCAGAGTAATCAAGCTGGGATTAGACTCACCTCGTAAAATATCCAGGTAGAGAAGAGAGTCTGTACGAGATTGTAGAAAATTAATATCCGTCGTAGGTCAAAGGGCTTTCTATTCTCCATCAGTCTCGGTCCTAGAACTTTACTGAAATAAGCGTACGATAGACAAATGGCCATCGTTGGAAACGGACTGCTCATCATCGCCCATCCGTTCACCCTGGGATCTGCAATTAAACCATATTCTTTCAGTAGTAAATATACGAACATAATTTTATTTTTGGCAAATAAATAGAATGTAAGGACTTGAAATGCCTATACATATAATCGCTCGAATTAAAAAGAAAAATACTTATGTTTTAATAATCAGCAATAATAAAAAAAAATGTCGATCCTTTGAAAGATTGAAATGACAATAATCAACTTAATGATTGCAAAAAAACGGTTTCGGATAATGTAAATGGATAATGATATTGCAAAATAAATGTAAACTTAACGAGCCATTCGTTTTTTTGGGGGGAGAATTAACTTTGTAAGAAAGATTTAAGTCAGAATATTCAAGGCTGTCATATAGTTCACTATTCAAGATATTAACGTTGAATATACATTTTTCTCTGTGTGAAAATCACATTTAAGCTTGTTATCCAATAATCACACGTTTTTATAGTGTCATTATTCATGAAAATCATAAACACATTGCATATTCTAATGTACGAAAACTGTTTTTCCGACATTGAAAAACGACCTTTCACACATTTGAAAAATATATGAATATGAAAATTGATGAAAAGTATTCAAGTTAGCAATTGGCTCTAACTATCTAACCCCTAACTGACCTGAAACATTAAGCAATGATGATATAAACAATTCTATTTTTTATGTATTATTATTTTTTTTGCAATAATAAATAATTTTCACTAAAACTATTTACCTCCATCTGTACGAAACAGAGGTAAACGGCATAGTTTCAGCAAAAAATATTTATTATTGCGAACGTAAAGTTGGCGAAACTAAATTTGCTTTTATGGTAATTACCACAGACCTTTAAAGCCCACTTTCCGTTTGCAATAATAAATATTTTTCACTAAAACTAGGCCATTTACCTCTGTCTGAACGAAACGAAGATAAACGGCCTAATCTTAGCAAAAAATATTTATTATTCTAAACGTACAATTGGTGAAACTAAATTTGATCTTATGGTAAGTAACATATGCGTTTATAGGGACGGTGAATTCCATTCGATTCATATTCAAAAAATGAAATTGGACGGAATTTTGGAGCTCTATTATAAAAAATGGAAGTATGTCGAGATCCCTGTTAAATTCAGTGGAAGTTCGTGAGAGGCTGCGTCAATCTCGTCTCTCGAGACACTTTTCTGTCGGGGTACAATGGCGTAATTAGGAACATCGCTCGCGAAGATAGCGAACAATGGCCAATGTGAAGCTCGAAGCTAGTGGCGACCCGAATCAAGTGATGTCGAGGGATAAACGACGACTTTTTTTTCAAAATTTAGGCATCCCTTTTCAGAGAATCAAGATGCATTTATCAACAAGCATGCATTTCTGTTTTGAAAGGATAGAAACATTTTTTTTAATTATTCCATTATATATAAATATAATTGAACAATACATATACTGTAATTATTTGTAAAATTTGCTATCAACTTTAAATTATTTATAATTAAATATTGATGCAGGCATGATTTAAGATGTATAGTTTTTGTCTGTTAGTAACCCTGGAGTGAGCATTTACGATAAAAATGAATTACGAAGCATCTGGAAAATCTCAAATGATCTAGTAATGAATCATAAATGAAGGTCTCAAATAATGATAAGTAACTGACATAAAATTCCATATCAGGATATATCCTAGAATACGTCAACGCTTTATTAGTTTAAATATCGTCTTTGACCTAATATTTAAAATTTAAATGGAATTTCAATAAATGAAAAAAATGTTTTTCAAGCTTCACATTTGCTGACAGTAAATCTCAGTAAATGTCAGTAAATTCATCGGAATAAATTCATGCTTTCAGATAATTAATAAAAAAAAAATTCGTTTTTTTGCATTCCCTTTTTAATTGAAAATAGTGATGGCGTTCTTTGTTAGTATATTCTAGCCTAGGATAAAGTACTTTCAGATTATTAAAAAACACTCTCCCCTTCATTTTCCTTTTGAATTTCAAATAAGGTATTTCAGACTTTGACCGACTTCAATCCACAGAATGAACATGCCATTTGGTTTTCCCGCGTTCCGTACTTTGCCCACACATTTACACTAAACTCGAAAATATGTTTGGTAAATACTAACGTCATATATATGCTAAAATTTCAAATATGACGCGAGTTTAGAGTTGAGGAATTTTTTTCTGTTACATGAGAAAGGCGGTCGAGTGTACCTACATAGTTACTTAACTCACTACCGGCATGTACTTATATCGACATTACGTCAAACAACAGGTAAATAAAGGATACTTACCGGACTTGTTGTCCATGAGATCCCTGTAACCGTGCACTAGATTCGCCACTATTGTCGTCATTTTGACCCCTTCCTGAAAATAATTAAATGCAAACGATAACATAGCTTTTTAGCTTTCGTGTATGTGAGTGCATGCGCAATTTATAAATAAGCCACTGTGGAAGCTCATGTAATTCAAAATTATAATATAACTACAAAATTTACATATTTTTTATAAACTGAAAACATTTTCCTTAAAATGATTAAGTTTTTATTATCTTTTTAATGTTATACAAATATTCATCGTGAAAAAATGTGTGTCCAGATATCTCGGAGAGAAAACATATACGTATTTCCTTATTAATCAGTATTCTATTAATAAAATTCAATCAACGAATCATACATGTATAATCATACTAATGCTACGACTTAAATAATTTATCTGTTCTCGTTATGATCAATATATTTTTTTTAACACTAGCAAGTAAAAGTTACTTTCTATTTAGGAACTAATTTAGCCAGCATGTATAAAATTACATATCTGTCGAAAATTCCCGATTTTATTAATTATCCTACTCCCCTATGCATGAAATATTTGTCAAATTGCAAGTGCATTTCTGCATGCATCGTTTGTCAATGAAAGATGTAATAATGCAGACGAGCTCATAAACTTTAACATGCCCATAAATATTCACGCGAATGCATCACGTATTCTCCAGCCTCGCATTTCGATCTTGTCTCTTGGCCGCATTTGTGATTTTATGAAGTGATTTATTAAGTTGCGAAAGTGTAATGCATGATAACAAGATATTACCTTTCATTTTGTTTACAGTTTTTCGAAAACGAGTGTAAATTAATTATAGGAGTCAATTTCATATCAGATGTCAGGGTGTCTAGTGATCAGGCAATTTGAAATTCCCGGGTTTTCTCGGTGTAACTGCCGTTTGCAACGTTTATAAACGAAAATCAAAATTTTTTTAAAATTCATTATTAATCGTTTGCTATTACTTAAATGGCTATAAAACAATACAATAAGTGCTCACAAGTTGAATTTTTTACTCGAATGTGTTTCTACAACCCCCGGACTCTAAAAAAATTAAAAAAATTCCAAGTACCCTCTAAATACTCTGTTGTCGAATTTCTTTCCAAATATTACTAGCAAATGATAATATGTGATGGGGAAAAAAAGTTTCATCCCCAAACCGCCACTTGGAATTTTTTTTTTCGAGATTTTTGTCTTATTACGAATTTGGGGGTGAAATTAGGCAATCGTCCTGTGGCGATTTGGGGATGAAACTTTTTTTTGCTCTTACACATTATCATTTGCTAGTAATATTTGGAAAGAAATTCGACAACAGAGTATTTAGAGGATACTTGGAATTGAAAAAAAATTTTTTAGAGTCCGGGGGTTGTAGAAACACGTTCGTGTAAAAAATCCAACTTGTGAGAGCACTTATTGTATTGTTTTATAGCCATTTAAGCAATAGAAAACGATTAATAATAAATTTTTTTTTAAATCTTGATTTTCGTTTATAAACGTTGCAAACGGCAGTTACATTTTTCCCGGTCAAATTTTATTTCTTTCGACCAATTTATAAATTTCTTTTTGTGAAAGTAGAAAAAAAGTCGGTTTATCGATAAAATACAAAAAAAGTCCCAGTCCTAAATGAAATTCCCGGATTTTTCCCTGTTTCCCGGTTAGCTAGAAACCCTGGATTTTATAGTGTAGTGTCATACAATGACACACGTGGAAGATGTATTGGTTGTTTAAGCATTCAAGGACCTGCGAAATCAACTTTGACGAGTCCTGCTCACTTAATTACAATCCTTGTACATATAGGTACATGTTAGAACCTGTTGCATTAACAACAAACGACGTTATTACTTTCCTACAGTACTTCATTATTCCAAATACGATTTGTAAAAAGAAAAGTGAAACATCTTACTAACATATAATTAATATTTTTGTAAATTATCCTTAGCAAATTTTCTGCAACGACTACAAATTCTGATAATATTTTCCAGGAACGTAAAATGAAACATAAAAAGTATTGATTTTCGCTCACGCTTTGCTGATTTACTATCATTTGCAAATGCAAACTACTTTTATATGAAAATTTATGTCTTTATAAAAATCGCATTTTTAATAAATTGCAAAAATGTAAAGTAACAATCATGTAAAATAAAGTGTTTTGTTTTATTTTTTATAGAGAATGAGTGAGTTACCTTTTATCTACCATCTACCATAAATTTTTAAAAAATAATAAACCATTGAATATGAAAAATTTTAACTTCGAAACCAAATAAAATTGAAATATTTTCAATATACGAGAGAGGTATAAATGTTTATATACATAATTCTATATGTGAAAGCTGTCATCTACATATATTTGACTCAAAGTAAACCTGATATCCTTTTAATTGAATTTTAAAGCAGGAAACTTGATATCAGTGAAAACTGAGATATTTGAAATTAAATTTAAATAAAAAAAACAAAAAGAATTTAATAAAATAATTCTCTAAAAGAAACTAGAATTAAATAACTAATTAGGCCAATATCGGGTTGCATCCTCCGGCACCTTTTCTAGGGTGGATGTGACCTAATTAAAATCTCATAAGTGAAGAGCAATGTGTTACCTGCTTGACTCTCACTCAACATAAGTGTATAAGAGTAATGTATACAGTACACACATTTATGTGCATAAAATACTGCATGTTGGGCGCGGTCTTTTAGATATTGATTTTTTTTATTAGTCTACCAGCTTTTTCATGCTCGTAATGCTCGTTCGACCATCGGTAATCGTGGTTACGAAGAAAATAAAAATAAACGCTCTCGAGTTGTGTTGTGTCATGCGAAGAATGCTTTACTCGCAAGAGACACGCTTTAAGTATTACACACGGAAAAACCGATTGCGTCGACAAGAGCGATGATCTTCAGTAATCCCTATAAGCTCTTCAAACCCACCCTTATTTAGAATATTATAATTAAAATTATAAAATCTTAATTATACTAACTTTTTAAATTTTATTAAAAATTCGTTTATTGTTTTCTATGCAAAACAATCCTTTATGTGACTTTTTTAAAATGATAATAGATTTATAAATTACGGATCGAGCAAATAATTATATTCGCCGAGATTATTTGTACAGTAATTACAATATCGAGATGAAATTTTGGGCAATAATAGGAAATATATTGAGTTACGTATGTCTAAAATTTCATTACAATATTTTAATTACTGTACGAATAATCCCGAGGAATATAATTATTTGCTCGGCCGGGAATTTATGTCGTCAGAACCGAGTTCATGCCCTTAAAAACTTAATGTCTTTCTGAGACCCTCTCTGTTAAAAAGTGGTTATAATTTCTGCTTTAAACTAGAGCTTATTAAGCATAAGTCGAGGTCATGATAATTGTGACTTAAGAATGAATGCAGGCGAAGAGAGCGACAGTGAATGAACGGTTGTTACAACTTCCATTTGACTTTACAAGTTTACGGGATCGATGACGATGAGAGGCCATTAACCTTTTCACTACGAGGCTTATAGGGGTTGTAACTCAACAGGAAGAAGCTTTCAATAATTAATATTATAATTTGTCACTAATATGATTATTCAAAATAAATATATTTGTTAAAAAATAAGTAAATTTGAAAATTGCAGGATAGGGTAAGAGCACCAATTGTTGGCACGTTCACCTATTGTTGGCACCCCCTTCTAATTTGCTTTAAACAAAAGGAAAATGAAAATTTTTATCATATTTTGTTCATATTATAGTATACCGAATATACTACGTTAAATATCTGCAATTTTTCTATTGATTTAAACAAATTAAAGATGGGTGCCAACAATAAGCGAAGGTGCCAACAATTGGTGCAATTTCTGAAATTGTTTCCTTCAAGTTCTACAAAACAGAGTTTAATTATGCGAGGAAATTATAGAATATTTTTTTTTCATTTACTTTTTTAATTTTTTTACAAGAAACAAGTTTAATTAATTATTATATCTAATATCTACTTTTATAGAAAAAAAAAATTGTGAAACACGATGCTCAAGAAATAAAAATTATTTCAAGGACGAGACGTAAGAGTTGCAGACGTACTCTGTAATCGTTTGAATACAAAATTGTCTCCGCGTGTCAATGGAGAAAGTGGCGAGTCGTTTGCGTCAAAGCGGAAGCGATGAGAAGCGTGCACCGTTGGGGACCGCGAGATTCTTATAAAAGGTTGCTCAAAGAAATTTGCAATCCCTGTAAAATTCTCGTCAATATTTCCTTAGTCAAATTTCAAGATAAATTTAAACAATAATTATGTAGAAGAATAATTACTCTATTTAACCAAGTGTAAGCTTATAGAATGCTCTCTGCGAGACTAGAAGTCTGAGATTAGTATTTTGATAAATTATGTAATAATATTATTCGACAGCAATAGCTCAATGCTTAGGCAATATTTTTGTGACTCTTGGTAGAACACGATTACTATATAATAAACAATGATTTAAGGAACCTTTACATAGTATCTAACCAAAAGAATATAGAAGAGATATACGTAAACAAATCAATTATTGTAAAAGGATTTTTCTAATCCTGTCTAAAATTTATTAAAAAATTTAACTTCGGACTAATTCTTCGTGTTTAAAGGATATTTTTTAGTCTAATCGACCAGAATCATAATTCATAGTCAGGCATAAAGCCAACCACGCATATCTTTTTGTTGAGTTTGACCCTTTTCAGCACGCGACTAGAAATGTGACTTTCTTTCTCACGCGAGACACACGAGATTAAGTTTTAACATGTAATTAGGCAGTCTTCCGGCGGTAATTGAGGCGGGGTTAGACATTCTGAAAGCGATGCCACTGAAAGATATACTGTATAGTGAAAATAAATATAGAGATTGTAATCACTAATAATTAGAATTTTTTCACATCATAAAAATAGTCAATATTTAAAATATTGACATAAAACTAAAATGAATTGTAGACCAACAACTTTTAACATCTTTCAAACTAATAATTAGCTCTTGTCAGCAGAAATGTGTTATTTGCCTAAAACATTGTCTTCCAATCTTGACATATTCATTCAATTGAAATAAATTTTATCAATGATGTTTTACTTAAATTGGTATAACACATAATTATTATTAAAAAATCGATAATTTATTAAACATGATCTCACTATGATAGATTTCCGAATCCCGATGACTAGGCGACCCAATAAAAATATTGAAACTATCAATCCCATCTATCTATTTCTCCAGGTTCAATTTCAATTTCTTTTTATTGTTATCGTTTACTTCTGCTCCAGTTCGAGGTTCGTTTTACTACATACTAGCGTGTTACTTTTACTTTACTCCAGCTATGAAGTTACAAATCGATTTTGTGCAGACCTCTTTCTGAAAGCGATATGATAACATATGAAAGGTTTTATAATCTTATGGATCTAATTTTAAAGTACATATGTAACAATAAATGCTACAGATACAGAGAATAGAGCTGTAGCTCTTTGCCTACCGTAACTCTAGCTCTTACCCTGCGGTAAATACCGAGGTTTTACCGCAGGGTAAAGTGCAATGTAAGCTACTTTTGCGACATGTGCAATTATGCACCAGGTACTGCTGCACAGCCACGCTTACATTAGCAACGATTCAAATGGAATATCAAATCTGGAATAACTTATTGCTGCCTTTTTTTCATAGATTCAAATGCAGAAAAGCGGAATTGCTTAGTAAATGTAATTAAATAAACGACAAAATTTAATTCCATGTAGTCGGCAGAAGAATGATAAAAAAGCAAGTTAAATTAACTCCCAGACAAGCAGGTTCTGCCTCTGGCGTATTAAGAAAATGTTTATTTTTCTCCCGACGAAAAATCCTTTTTGAATTTATTTTTATGTTCCGATTGAAGCTTCTGCAGAGATAACATTCCTGCCCCAGGATTGTTTGCCATAGAAAAAAGTGTATTAATATTTATATTCACAATTTAAAAAATGATTACAGCGAAACAAATCTAAATGGAACGATTACAAAAAAGGGAGAGAAATATTTCTCGATCTCTTGGATTATATACATTATTTACGTAAGCTCATTCGAAATCCTGTTTTCGTGTCTAATGGGATACCGTCACTTTTAGGTTTCCAGACCTAAAGCCCCCATGTATTTTTAACAGAGAAGGGAAATTGGTAAATCGATTTAATTTGTAACAATCAAAAAATTCTTAACAGACGGAATTGTAAAAAGATGTTCTTATTTTGGAATAGATATTGATGCTAGACTTTTAAAGAATTCTACTGGACCATGAAGCTTGTCCTACATCAAATTGTTATTAAACAAAGAAAGCGAATCATTTTAAATTGATACACAATTGAACAGCCGCAATCGTAGAAGGGTAGATAATATTTCTTGGTCTGAGTGCAAATTTCTCAGTCTTTTTTAATTTGCATTTTTGGAGATTTATTTCAAATTCACCCTCACAATGCTCTGATAATATCAAAAAATATTTTTAAATTTGTAATTTTTACATTGTCAGGATCTGTTTGCCCTCGGACCAAGAAATTTAATATCCCTTTCTGCGATGTGGCAGTTCAAATGTAGATTTCATTAGATTTATTTATAATATAAATTTTAGTTCCATTGTTGATATATCATTTAAACGTTCAGAATTGTAAATATATAAAATATATACAATATGTATTTTGAATGACCTTATTTTTAACATTTTTAAGACATGCTTGTAGGACTAATTACGTGATATTTTTAGAACTTTGACACTAATTTTCTGCAAAACGAATGTTACAAAACACGCGCAGTAGTATTGTTTATGGGAAAATACAAATGAAAATTTTAGTTGAAGACTCTTTGAAAATAATTCCATTTTATGTATATTTTGAATACAATTTTATGAATAATGATCTTTAGCATTAATTTTTTAATAATTCTTAATATTCTTTTCATATTACATATTATGTAGGACAATTCGTATTTACGTTTGGGATATTTAACTTTTATTTAGATTTTGTATTCTCTTATTATGAATTGTATTATAAATTTCAAATTTTTGATAAAAATATTATAAAACAAAAATTTAATGCAATAGAATGAATGCAGTGAGTTTCGAAGAAATAAAATTGTACTTTGGCAGATACTATTTTTACGCTTTAAGGGGATATGTTACTTACCATAAGAGCAATTTAGTTTTGCCAACCTTACATTTAGGATAATAAATATTTTTCACTAAAACTAGACAATCCATCTTTCTCTGTATGAAACGGAAGCGGATTTCCTAGTTTTAGCGACAAATATTTATTATTTCAAAGATACAGTTGGTGAAACTAAATTTGATCTTACGGTAATTACCACATACTCTTAAATTAAATAAGTTTGTTCTTGAAGTGTATAATTCGTTTCTCGATTTTTCTAATTATCCAATCTTGCAAATACCCTGCGCTATTCTCACGGAAAATTCTGTAATATTATTGGCCCCGGACTAAAATACTAAGACAAGAAATAATATAGAAAAACGCAGTTTCTAATCTTAACAAAAACTTTGGCTATTAATACCGAAATTGGGGTACGAATAGCTTCCCTTTATGTGGTCACGCTATCCATTACGAAATATCGACATGTGCAGCCACAGCCTTTAAATCCCAGGATTTTCAAAATCTAATCTCTAATTTTTTTTAACGCCCTGCATTCTACAGAAATTACAAAAAAAAGTTTCAATTTATAAGATCAATTTTTATTGCAGACAGACAAATTCTCAGAAATTATACTGTCGGAAAGATAAACTTCAACGACGTTTGTGATCTCATCCAATATTGATTTAATTACAAATAGTGAATGATTCACGCGTAAAAATTAAATCATTGAAATTTATATACATATGCATACAATTTTTTAAATCATACGATTACACTGCTGTAATATATTTATATTTTATCAAGGTCATTTTACTTAAGTGTCATGTATGAAAATGTTCACTTTCCCATACACCAACATACACTCAAAAATGTAAATAATTTGTTTAATTCAAAGTAATCAAACATAATTGATAAAAGCTACAGTACGAGGCAAGAAAAATCACATTTTAGTCAAATTACCTCCAATTCACAATTGCAGTCTGAATTTGATTGGACAAAATTGAACTCGCGTGTGATTCACCGAGTTAACGGTCTCGACCCACACAATTATTAACGGAAGATATAGACATACACAAGTAGAGAATGACCGCAGAATATAATAGAACTGATCAGGTGTATGTTCTATAAATAGAGCAATGATCTCAGAAAGAAATCTCGATTATCGTGGCTTATTTTCTCAGGAAAAATGACAGTTTCCCGGTGTCCATGACGGCCTCACTCGGAGCGCCCTAACCTCAAATCTAAGAGTGATGAGCCCTGCTGATAGTGCCGATATATTGACACGGTTATTGTTCAATATGATTACTCAATAATCTTACACCGCCCACGCATTCACACGCGAGTGGATTTAGCATTCCGCACATTTTAATTAAAGCGCGGGCAGAATTTGAGCGCACTGATGCCTCGCGCACACACGAGACTGCTTTGGCTCACCTGTTTCCTTTTATCCTCTTCCGCTAGTTTCCTGAACTAAAGTCACTCCTCCTGTCACCTGTCCGAACACATAAAATCCGTTTTGAACACGGTGGCGAGGTTCTATCGAAATTTAATCTCGATTTTCGCCAGAATCGACGAGTTCATGAATAACAAAAAAAAACAGCACGTGAAACCCGAAAACTTGACCGCGTGTGCCGACAGGACACTAGTGACTCTCAGGTTTTTGCCGGGTCGACACAGGACATCGACGATCCCCACATCCACTCCCTTTTTCCCCCTACTCTCCTATCTTTTTTCCCGCTCGTAAGCCGATCGCCGACGAGCACCGACAAGTAACTGAACGTATGTTTTCAGCGCGATGGTCTATATTTTCGTATTATAGGTCGTGCCCTCCTCCTGGCTGTGCTTGACGACGACCAGGCGACGTTTATAGTGACGATAATGACCACGAAAGTCTTTTTTTCACATGAAGTGGGGGTGGAAAACTACGAGACTAAATAGGAGGGAGGCACGAAATGTAAAACTAGTTAAGAGACCGAACTAACTTTTTCTAAAACAATTCCGATATCGGGAAGTTAAGTCCTCTTCCAGGCTATGTTCCAGGAAAAAAGCGCCTGCGCAGTACACAGTCTTTCCTATTACGAACTACTGCGCAAGCGCACTTTTCCTGGAAACCAGCCTGGAAGTGGAGTTATCATCCCTAAAATCTCAATCAATTTTGGACGAAAAAAGTCCAAAAGGAGGTTTTTGTGAATCAAAATGAAAAATGTTATCTTGGGGTTTGTTCTGGGGATAAATAAAAGCGAGGATATTATTTTTAAGGTGGAACTGGTTAGGTCTTGGAAGGTTTGTTAAAAGATTTGAAATTCCCGCGAAAATTCTGGAGCAAGTGGCGCCTGCGAATTTTTTTGAAAATTTGAAAATAATGCATTAGTATTCTGAAATTCTTGAGAATTTAAATAGGGCCGTATTATCGAGAGACTCATTTGATTCTGTTTAAATTCCTGTAATTAAGCATTTTTCTGAATTATTTTAAATATAATACACTAATTTTTTATTCAAATTTAGTTCTTTTAAATTTAATAGAATTCGTTTTAATTGTAAATGTAAATTGTCCAATACAACGGAAACCACTATACAAAGTCCAAACTCATTAATGCTAAAAATTTCCGAATTTCAAATAATGTGCGTAAGTTTGTAACAAATATTCATATGACGCCAGGCGGCTATTTTAATTCACTCATACATGTCGAAAAACATTTGTCTTGAACCTCACAAGAAATAACAATTATCTCGGGCAAAAGAAAAACTTGATAATAAAGGAAAAATCCTGTTTTGCATTTTCTTCAATAAGAAAAATTTGACCTTTTGCGAAAAACTGACATCACATAAATTTTGATTTGTTTAACATAAATTATTTGAGACTTGTAAGATTACAATTGTCGTCACCCAGATACCGGAAGCACACAGTTAAAAAAATATCGTGTCTTTTTTCGCACTTCTGAAATAGTAATAATGCGGTATCACTATTACAGAAAAAGTTATTTCAAGATTAATTAAAACACTGGGTAAAAAATGCTCGGGATTCAATAAATAAACTATTGTATCAATAACTCTAATTCAAAAGCCAGGTCTTTTGTTGATTCAAATAAATATTTAATGAAACAAGAATTAATCATTTCGGTTCAAAGAGATGCTATAAATTCTAGAGTATATACATTTGAATCAATAAAATAATTGCTTTTGAACGAAGATTGTTGATTTAATAATATATTTATTGATTCCGAGCATTTTTTTCTCAGTTCGCCTATTTGAAAACATTTGTGTAATAAAGAACCCCTAATTATTTTAACATAAATTACATTTAAAAAATAGTAATAAAATCAAAGAGATGTAAAAAATAGGTCATTGTTACGGGATATTGATTCCGGTATTAATAGTGATAGTTTCCTAATTCAATCGATTTTTGTACACGAATTGAAAAAAAAACTTGATTAAAAGCGTGCTAAGTCAGTCATTAAATTTTGTGTATTTTATATTTAAATTCGATCTGCACAAAGCTTGAACCATTATGTAATTTACGAGCCATTATGCAACCATTCGCTTGGACGAACTTGTCGCAAATAAAAGACCATAAGTTTTGTTTAGTCAAGTGCAAAGATATTGTATATATCAGGATAAGGATCTGTCTAATTAAACCGATGAGTCGTAATTTTCCTAAGAGAAGGGAAAACTGCTAATGATGGTAAATAAGAAAAAGAAGTTCTTTGAAATTGGAAAAATCCACTGTAAAGTGAGAATTTTTCTTTCTTATTAACAGCGTATCTTCTTAACGTTTAGCTCGATGCTCTTGCATAATTTTATTTCCATACTAAAGTCGTATCGTGACGACCTTAAAAAAAAGTCCCTACGCAAGGTACATCATAAAGAAAACGAGATTCCTCGACAAATACCTCGTGTGAAAGTCAATGCAAAACTTTCGTACGTCATAATGACTAGTTCTAGGAAGTGATCATGTTATTTTGAGTCAGATTCCAAAATTCCTAAGATCTTACTCAAAATAAATGATTGAAAATATTTATTAAGTAATTTTCTTTTATTTAAAGTAAAGCAAATCTAGAATTGACAATTCAAAAGATTCCTGAATAAATTATATATATTATAGAAAATTGAACATTTAAATTGTGAAGTCCGCGCTTACTGAATGTATCTCTCAAATAAAACGATAGAGTGAAATCGCACTCTCGTTGATTCATTACATCACATGTTATACACAGTTATGCACGTTCTCCTGTTACCTCGACTTGGAAGTCTCAGTCACAACATTTGACGAATTTTCCAACCTACTTGGAAATTCCGTTCGCTAAGATTGCTTAGAGCTAATATTTCCCACAAAATTATTCTCGGTACATAAACGGATCAGAGAATGTTAATGCACTCTGAAAAATGCAGTTGTATTATCTGTTATAAGATTAATCAATTACATTTATAACTAAACATAACATTTTACTTTAAAAGAAACAGTCACAAACACAAGGATAATTTTATCTTATCTACAATTGGATAAAAAATAAAAACAGTGAAACCTGCTTTCAGTACTTTTGTGTAATTTTCAAGACCAAAATAATACCTGAAATTTACACTCCTCGCATATTCATTTTCATAAAAGTGTTATCGTACATTTTGATATAAATATCGAATTTATAATTTAATTAAATATTTTGATCAAATCTTAATTTGCGGCAGATAATGCAAGAAAATCATTCAAAGGATTTAAATGGACGCAAGCATGAGTAATCGGATTTCAAGATGCGTCTTTCCTTGACCTCAAAACACAGGTAAGATCTCTGTGAGAAATAATTGTGTCAGAGAAGGAAGCTTCACAAGAGATCGATGTATACACGTGCGTATGATGATATCCTCTATTTTCTTACGATTCATTAATTCTTACCTATTCAACGTAATAATGTGGTAAGAAAAGAAAAGAAAAGAAAGGAAAGAGGGAAGGAGAGAGCAATTTCGAGCAGAAAGAGCCAGAAGCTGGCAATATAACAGCCTTGCACAGGGTTATGCAAGTCACTTGTAGACGGATGCTGGCCGGACATGAGTGTGCTCCTCTCACTCACTTTCCCTTTCTCTTGCTTTGACCCTCTCTTTTTCTCTCGCGATATGTAGTCCCAAATGGTCCCAAATCCGACCTCCTATGCTCAACCTCGTACTCTCGAGGTTCGAGACGAAATTTGGCAATCATACGTTGCGTAATCAGCATGACTTGGCGGATATGACTTTAGCCAAGTCAGGACAATTGATTCATTCCTCCAAAATTGTATTTTAACATTAATTCAATTTTAAATGCCATTTATAATCGAATCCTAATGTGTGTAATCTCATTTATATTCCAAGGAAAAGGAGACACTCGTGAGGATTAGTGGCGATTATTGATCTGTCACGCATTAGGTGGCAAATTTTTTGCTTCCTCATACTAGAAATATATTTTAATGGTAAAAAAGTCTAATTTCAAGTTTGAAATTCATATCAGAGAAGCGCTTATATCATGATTTTGAAAACTTTAATATATGTTGCATCACGTTTAACTTGTGTAATTTATCCTTTTGAATAAAATAATTGGCCCTATAGAGTCGATTTCAAAACATTTCACACACTAATGTAAGTCTTTGGTATCGTTTTCATCTGCAACGGTATTTATAATTCTGCAGTATAAAATGTAGTTTAGACATACGTATTTTTATATTAATATTTGTACATGTTAAATAATATCTTGTTGATACATTAAATATAATACTTTGCACTATTTATCAGCTATAAGGTTATGACGAAAAAGAGAGCGATAAGCTTGCATGAAAATTAAAAATAATAATTATTATTATGTAAAAAACCTGTCTTTATACTCATTTACATAAAAGAAACTTACACAAAAACCCTTCTTCCTTGTAAAGTTTTGATAAAGTTTAAGTAAAGTATAACTCAATTTATTAATGAACCAACTTTAATTGAAAGGTCCTTATGTTTTTTTTTGTCTTTAATTATAGTTTTCAAACATCCCACGAATACATTGTAAAATGTAACACAACTATAATAGGTAATCAATTTAAAAAATCAGTAAACAAAATTTGTTTAGACTAGTTGATTTTTGAGTGCTGCTGCACTTGGAAAGAATTATTATGAAGATGTCTAAAAGGAAAGGAAGGAACTTTGAAATTCCATATAGTTGAATGAACAAATATATGTTAAAAAGTGTGAAAGTGGAATTTAGATGAGCCGCCCACACTTGACTAAATACTATTACTATACAAAAGTATCTTCATCGTTTTATTACATTCTCAAAATCGTTTAGTCATAAAATAATTAATTATTTGTTTTAATTATAGTATATTATATGGGTCATTGTCACATAACTTAAGTTTTCGAATTGAAATAAATTGAATTTTTAAAGTGAAAATTGTAGTTGATTAATATTAGAAAATAAAAGACAACTATTTTAGAGATACAAAGACGATAGGTGAGGTAAATAATAAGCAATCATATAATTATATTAATAGCACTTTTAAGGTTCGGTGGACACAAATCATATTTGATGCAAAAATAAGACATTTATGTATACTTCTTGAACTATCTCTATCTCTATCTCTATAATTAATTAAATTTCTTATTCTGTAGTAGAAACACGCCATTTTGAACGAAAAGGTAACATTTTAATGAATAATTCTTATTAAAACATGTTTGTAACCTAATTTTTTAAATAGGATTTAGTAGATAACATTTAAATAACCGTATAAACATTTTAAAAAAGCCTATTTAATGGTATTTGTGATATATGGTTGGGACACCAAAATTTAAACTTTGTGACAATGACCTATGCATACGACAATAAAGTAATTAGGTATGTAAATAAAATTGAAATCAATGTATTATTTACGCGTTCAAATTTCAGAACGACATAGTTAATGAAGGTTTTGGCGTAATAAGATTAGCATTTCACGGACGTTATTTTCCAATTGAATATCATAACAGCGTTAAGGACATGGACGAGTATATTGACACGATGATATGCGAATTCTCGATTTCGATAAAGGCTGTGTTAGAGAATAGACAATAGGCTACTAGAATATTCGATATTCTCCTTCTACAGAGTGAAAATTATTTAGATTTTCATGCAGAATTTATTCCGGCTACAAAAAAGATCTGACTACGTTCCGAGAATTCGCTTTGACAAATTCAAATTTTCATATTCGACTACGCTCATAGATTTTGCTGTGTTAGGTTTGGGAGAAATGAAAAGAGGCAATTTTGACGTCGTGACTATTCTTGTATGAAATCAAAGACGGTTATAAAACGCGACACGTTGCCTGGAAATTGAAATTCTCGTACATCGAAATTGGAAAATGAATATTGAACTAAGAGAACGTATTATATATGTCTAATAGAAAAAACGTATAAAAGGTAATTTAAAATACGTGGCTTTCTATACTTTAGTTATATATAAAGTTAAAAGAGATTATATGGATGTTTATTGTCCCTTTAAAAAAGTTTAAATTATTCAAAATAATATTTTGAATTGATATTGGATAAAAAAAGAGAATTACGTTTCAGAACGTTTCACATTACAGAGTTTTACATAAGAAATGCGTCGTACACGTTATCATAGTTAACGTTACTTTCGATTGAGTATCCTGTTGCAAACTAAACGAGTACCTATACTTATATTGATTCTAATTAAATTTACTATTCTAGAGCAGTCGTTTTTTTAATCGGACTCCTTTCTCTCTTGTTCTTCACAATTTTAATTTAAAGGTCCTTTTTTAAGTCGTATCTAATAAGTTTTTAAGAATTATACACACATGCTACATATATATCATATTATTCATGATATATTATAATCAATAATATTAATAATATAAAAATCAATAAACAATATATCATGAAAAACACTGATAAGCCTACTTCATATTTTAAAAGACTGTATTAAATGACGCAAAATATATACATTTTATAAATTGACATCTATCTGCGAAGAACTCCTTGAACTTAGAATTCAAAAAAAGAAAACACAAAAAATTCACAAACACAACACAAATTCCTTCTAGTGATTAAAAGATCAAATAAAAAGTGATGAAATATAGACGTGATCGTAAATACCTCAAACCTTTTATTCGCACTTTACTGAATGATCTCTGATATGACTTAAGTAAATTCCATTAAATTCGCTATAGCTGCTTTTAGTGGATTTGTGTTAAGTTAAAGAAACTGCCTATTCTTACGGAATATTCCGTAGGAATACCCCGTATTATCAAACAGGATTCCTCTTTATATTCGGCCAATCCAGTTTGCTAATTTTGGCTGTTCTTACGGAATATTTCCTAAAAATAATCAGTGTCTAAGTTAAAATCGGAGATTTTTTCAAATTACACTGAAAATTGGGTAAAAAGTTACAATATTCAGATGCTATTAATTATTGTGTCCTATATTGTGGTAAAAAAATAATAAATTTACAGTTTTAATTATAGCCCATATATAAAAAACAATTTGATTATTATAAAGTACGGAATTTGAAGATGTATATATTAATCAATACATATATTCCGTTAATTAAAATCTTCTCAATGGAGAAATGATTAGAAATTTATTGATATAAAAAAGAGCTACTTGAAACTCTAAAACGCGTAAAAAAAATTAATTTCAAATCGGACAAGTGTCGTATTCTTCAGGTGTAAATTGGAATTCAACATTTTTATCGACAGTTGGTTTTTGAGATTTCTATATAGAAAGTATATCCATGTACTCATGTAGTAAAGTAGTAAACATGAATGATCGCGCCAACTAATTTGAACATAGAAAACCGTGACTAATAATAATAATTAATAAAATTTGTTACTTTAACTCTACTTTTTATTCCTAATAATAATTTTAATAAAAATGCTGAACAATGCGTTCGTTAATTTATATAAACTTTTGTTTATCATTGAACTTCTTTCTTAATTAAATGGAACTATTTTTAACATCAAAACAGTACAAATACTTTATATATATATATAAAAATATATTACTTTCATCATTTTATGGTTGTTTTTATTTTTCCATTTTGTGCTTATTAAAAAGGAAATTGCAGAAGCAATTGTGATAGTTAAATACGTACATATTATCAATTAAATTCTTTGTTTAATATATAAGGCATCGAAACGCGAGTTTCTGACAATAAAATGCACATAAAGTACGATTAAAATTCACGTAACGCATTAACCTTCAGTTTTATTTGACTACTTTGCAGAATGCACCAAAAAAAATTTGTTTTTGTCAATAAGGAAGTATATACATTCAGTCGACACAAATCGAGTCACGTTTGAAAAGTAAAATGTGAATGGCACGGAATAAAAAAAAGACTGCAGTGATTAACTAGTTTACCTTCGAGATTTGCACCCATTAATTTGACCAAGAAGCTTAAGGCAGAAGTAGAGTTCGCATTCTTCAATAACAAAAACAATGATTTCAAAGTTTGTCTTCGCTTACAATTTACTGGAACACTACTAACAAACTAATGAAATGTACATTATTTCTTGTATTATTTAAATTCTGTAATTACATGTGGGAAGTATTAACACAAGGAAATGCTTTTTTAATACAAAGAATATGGCTTTATTTTCCAACTATAATAAATATACAACAATGTCAATGACTTTTACCAACAAACTATACAATATTAATCATTCTAAAACTAGTAAGAGGACTCTGGTCTCCACTTTTTAATTTCATTGACAAAGAAAACAATTTTCTTTATAAGTTTCGTTTTCTCTGACAAGTAAATGTATTTACATATTATTTAACCAAGAACGCACTCGAACTGATACCATTAAATTAATGGCATTGTTGTGATAGCAGAAATTTGCCTAATAAAAAAGGTAAATTTAAACTCCTTTCTTAAAAAAATTGCACTCAGTGGAGTCGAGTCAAAAACTGGTATAGTAATCATAGAATGATATAACTATATTTTAGTCATAAGTAAATGAACAAAATATAAAAAAAGAAAAATTAAAAATCTAGATAATAATTTAGAAATTACTATTTTGAGGAATTATTTGTGTTTAAGTATAATATCCCACGAAGCTGAAAACATGGTCCAATATTGGCACAATCTTGGCAATCAAAAGTCGGCCAATTTGGGCCAATTTCATTTCACACTTGGGCGATATCCCTTTCAAAGGTTACAGTTCTAAAGATAATATTAATTTAACATTATGGACAATAGTGTAAAGTAATAAATATGTTCACAAGTAACATCGTACTTTTCTAAATAAAAATGTTTAGAGAGTTTGACAGACATGAAATTCGAAGAAAGACTAATATTTTAAGATAATCTGAAACCATAAATGGTTCATCGTTCAAATGCATCCTGTTAAAAAATGAGCTGATGAGTACTAGTGCAACTTTCGTCCTCCTCTTTGTACTTTGTCTTCACATACGATGGGATAGGATCAAACACAAGATCTTAACACGCGATCAGGAAGATATTTCATAAAGTAGATGGAAACTGAGAGGTTCTGTACCTTTTCAAGACATTTTCATCCATTAGAAGTTATTGAAAAATTACATATATTGATAAACTATTCGCAAAACTGTCATGATCCCGAAGAGGAATCCACTATAGTTTTATCCAAAGTCTTTTTCCACCTGACCTGTGTACCAAAAATCTAGTTTCCAGTTTCTGTTTTGATCCCATCTCATTATAGTAAGTTAGTCAGCGAGTGCATTGTATGAGCTTCCGTGGGCACTAATGGACACACATTTTAAGTCTCTGTCATTCTCACAACCCCTTTTGGAACCTCAGCTGGTCTTCTTTCCTCTAAAAGAAACACTGGAGTACTTCCAAAGATTCAGGGTTCTCAGAAATTAGTCAGTCTAAACTCGATCTTTCGATCGGAATGATTCTGCTCTGGACTTTACTTGGTCCAAAGACATTAGCACAGCCGAATGAACGAAGATGTCCTTAACTTAAGTATTCTCTATGTTCAACGAGTCTTTCAAAAAATATTGATAAAATGGAAACATCATTCATTCTTGCTTGTCGATGAAAACTCTGTTTCTCATCCCACTGTCCGAGATGTAACCAGTTGCCATTTTGTATTGATTTGCATAAATTCCATTCTTCGTCGTATCGCCATTGGAACTTGCTTTTATGTAATCCTCCTTCTTTTTTGCAGCAATTTTTGCTTTTTTCTCGTAGGTTTCTTGATAGAAGTTTCTGAAAAGGAAGTAGAACATGACTGCATGCAATCCAATCCACCAGGCGAAGGCTTTGGGGTAGTTGCAGTCGATGAAGAGAAGTTGGAAGGCGTGAATCATCACGAGGACAAATTGGACCATTTGCAGGGCAGTCAGGTACTTCTTCCACCACAGGTAGGGTTGAACTTTAGGTCCTAAGGCAGCTAGGAGGTAGTAACTATACATTATAATGTGAACGAATGTGTTCAAAAGTCCGAAGAAGGAACTGTGGCCGCCTGAACCAACAAAAAAGTCTAATTAATCAGGTCATTATAATTAATCTTAGGTTATTATAAGGACACGAACTTTATACGAACTCTGCATAATCGCATATTTCCGAATCGAACTATAAATTGTCATTTTTGCGATTTATGAAGACATTATGCCTTAATTATTCAATTTCAAATAAGAAAAAACATAATTTACATTGTTGCAATCTCAAGATCAACTCACCTGGAGTAAATTTAACGCCAAACCACACAGACATTGGCATACATCCATGATGGATAACATGAAGTGTGGAAATGTGATCGTATTTTTTTCTGAGGACGAAGAATATTGTGTCCATGAACTCAGTGAATTTGGAAAAATAGTACCACCAGCATCCTCTCGCCATCCTCATAGCCATGGGACTCCGCGAGTAATCAACAGGCTGACATCTAAAGGAATAGTATCCACCCCATCCTGAAGCTAATGACTGTAATGTTTGAAATCACAAGTTAGAAAATTTTCAGGAACGAGGACGCAAATTTTCCATTTACAAGTCTAGTTACAAGAGAGGAGTGCAGTAGATCATGGCTTTTCCTAATTATTCTACAATTACCTCATAAAAGAGCCACGATGAGAATATCACTTGGAAGAGGTTGTAGTAAATCATGATCTTCCTTAACTCAAATGGCTTTCTATTTTCCATAAGTTTGGGTCCCAATCGTTTGACGAAATAGGCATAGAATAAACATATCATCAACGTGGGGAAGGGACTACTCATTAGAGCCCAATCATTGACCCTAGGGTCACTTTTGTTGTCCATAAGGTCTCTGTAGGCATCGTAGATTTTCTGCACTACTTGCGTCATCTGAAATGAGGCAAAATCATGGTCAAGATGTGGTTTTCAGAGCGAGAAAAATAATTGCGACGATAACATAAACGTTATTGTGGTTGTTGAATAGTCACAGATTTTATGTAATTCTACTTAAGAAACTTTAAATACTTTGGAATAAGTTTATATATTTAATTTTCAGAATTAAATCTTTATATTTGAAAGGTGTAACAAATAAGCTTGCGAAATGATTTTAGCAAGATTTTAGGAATTTTGTTAGTGGAGCAAGTGGCAATCTATTCAATAATTTATTCGTTGATCCGAGAACCAATCGAAAAACTTCGAACGAGAGCACGAGACCTGATCTGTAATTTTTTGTCTACTCGATCAAGGAGCCGCTTTGCTTTGGGATATTATTGGCAGTCTTAGTAAGGTTAACAGTAATCCTTTCACAAGAGTTTTCTCGAATTTTTTTAGACGAGGACATATCTGTCGGTAAAATATAATTTTAAATATACGTCTGGTGATCTCCATAATTATTTTTAATTTCCAGAGTGATAGAATTGGCAAGATAATGCGCGAATCTCGTTTATTAGGATACATTTCTACATTGGTAATAAACTTATCGATCTTTTACAGTTTAAGCCTATGAGTTGCTCAAATGCAGTTTGTGGAGAACTAATTTCGTAATGGAAACAAGAAACCGAAAGGAAAAGCTGCCTCACCAAAGATTGCAAACTGCAAGAACTTGTTTATCTCTTGAAAAAATGCGGTCCAATGCCGGAGTGTAATCCAAGATTGAAATTCGTAAGTGGTGAAACACCTCACTTGATTGCTTCATCCATTTAGCACGTTTTCTTTGTGACCGATAAATTAGAGATAACACGAAATTAAGTTGAATAAATAGGGACATCAAACATCGATCAGATGCTGTTCCTTTGTTCAATTCATAAAAGAATTACTATTCTATTCATAATTTACAATCAGCATAAGGGATTCAAAATATTGCAGTCCATGTTTAAGTAAGTTAACAAAGCTTTTATCTTCAATGACAGGTTTTACATGCACTTGAAAAATAAAACCAGTCACACGAGTAACCAATTTTACAATGTGACTTTTTTATTTCCTGTTTGATTTATGACACAGGGAAATATTTGTACACTTTTCAAAAGTAAATTGAGTAATCGCTATGAGTAGCGGGAATTTGAAGACGAGCGATGAAATCGAAATGAATTTGTATATTATTTCAGCAGGATTAGATGTAATTTGTTAACAAGTCAGGTGAATAGTGGAGCTAATAAATTGATGCATTGAAACCGCAAGTACTAAATGTAAGGCTCAAAACCACAAGTCCCAGCAAGTATAAGAGCTTCAGATCGGAACAAAGAAATCCTAAAAATTAAGGCAATTCAATTAATCATGTAAATAAAAGAAAGATTAAAGTTTTAATTAAACATTAATAAATACAATTAATAATTAATTGAACGATTTTTAACTCGGTGAAAATTCTTCTTGAATTTATATCTATGTTAAAGATATGCACTGATTGATATATAATTGGTAGACTTATTAGTGTCTCATTTGAGCGAGGTGGGTGAGAAACGAGCAGAAAAAATGAGATTCTCAATTCGTCTGCGAAAATTAAAGAAAAAAATAAGCAGAATAGATCAAAAATACTACGAGAAATTCTTACGGTATTATATTTTATTCTTAACTGGAAACTTAGTCTTGGAAATATCGGGAAATACATTTTAAAATGAATAATTTTTAATGACGGTTGTTTTTAATGTATATGTATAATTATGATAACTGATAGGCCGTGTTTCAAATAAGAAGGTCACTGAATGACGGTCAGAAATTTTTAATCAATTGTGCAATCATTCATAAGTTCATAATTGTACAGCTTGTCATGGGAAAATAAACGTTTTTTCTTATCGTACCTACAGGTACAATATTATCAATTTCTGTACGAATGCTTAAATTTTATATATATGTGTGTGTGTGTAAGTTGCTATACTTAAAAAAAAAATGCAATGTTTGTAAATTTCATTTGTTAAATATTTCCGAATGTCAAATCAGTTCGTTTTAATTGAATTAAAAGCGTTATTTTCCAAAATCAATTAAGGAAAACAGAAAATTAATATCGAATCAATGTATAGACCGATCATATTTTGACAATGCAAAGATACACGTGTCATTTGAAAATCAAATAAATCAAGGAACATCCTTGTAATAGGAAAAATATTTCTTACAAGATTATTGTTAAACATGATTGTAAATATCAAGGATTCATGTCTTATCTCCATTCGCAAATTGAGAGTGAAAAATAATTACAATTTTTAATTCAACATCTGAGATTAACTGTACATGTTATACTTCATAATAGTTCTGTAATTAGTTTTATATTCAGATGAAATAATTACAGCAAACATGTTAACATTTACCATTCAGCTTGAAAAATCATAAACTTTTCCTTTTCTTGTGTTTATAAAGAAAATTCTTAAAGCAACTAAGAGAAATACAAAACCTTGTCTCAATAAAGGAAGAAAGAATTAGAATATTAACGACATTGAACATGTTTATTGAACTGGAATAGATCCAACATTTCGATCAGAACTAACGTAATAAAAATAGTAATAAGTATAATTGCAATAATTTCAATGACAAATAGTAAAAGATAGAACCGCATGTGCCTTGGAAATTATAGTTTTCTATTTAACTCGATCAGTTACCTTGTGCACATAAAGTAATAAGTTTCACAATAAGTTTCATAATGCAATTTTCCTGTTTGAATTTTATACATTCTTCTGAATCTGATTTTCTGTTATTTACTGTGTAGAATACAGGTATGCTTATAAAAATGTAGATAGCAACAGAACCTTGATTAATTACATCACTCATCATATTTTTCATGGTACGAAATATCCAGTACAATTTAAACCAGTCTATGCCTCAGTACGGTGATGTTTACTACACAATCTTGTCACAACCTACATACATAGTTGGTTCATCAAAAATCAAAATTCAAGCTATATTTATATCGAAGCGAATTTGAATATGATCATGAACTGTCTATTCGTACGGAATATTCCATTAGACTAACCAATATAAGCAAACGGGATTAAACAGCTCTCCCTTCCCCTATCATTTTCGCCAATCCAATTTGTTGACATTGGCTAGTCTTACGGAATATTCCGTAAAAATAGCCAGTACCATATAATTAATATAAAATAACAAAAGATATTACTCTTTTGTGCTAATAAAATAGAAATATTAAAAATAATTTTGTAAACTTCAAGTATAACTAATATTGTGGTTTTCAGGACTGCCTTTGTACAATAAGTGAAAGATACTTCCGCAACATGACCTTTGACAAACGAGCAATTTTGTTTTATCAACACAGGTGCTTCTTTGAGCTCTAGGTTTTACTTACGCGCCAGTGCTTCACCAGTATCGCTTTTTGTTAACTTAGTTCGACATTTGCAGTCAATATTTAACAAAATGCATCACACACCACAAGAAATTTATAAAAATCGTCATTTTTCATGAAAAGAAATACATTTTTTTAAAAGAAAGTGTAAAATGTTTACTCACCGTTTTTTAAAAAAGATCCCTCTTTGGGATGTTTATCACCGAAATCAATTGTGGATCACAAACACGAAAAACTTGAAAAGATTCGTTTAAAGAAACCCGAATTTTCGAATCTCGAATTTAATTAAACGTTAAAAATCAAATCGAAAATAAAAGTTTAGGAGTGAAGTCAAATATAAGAGCTTCTGTACACCTTCATGCACCTCCTTTGTGGGACTGAAGTAGACTGAAGTGTTGACGGGTAACTTATTGCAGACTTATATATCGTCTTTGTCAGCAGACAAGAGCAGTGTTACCTGTCTCTTTCGCACGCGATACCAGATAAATCGAATCGACCACTACTTCTAGTCTACTTCAGTCTTTCCCTACCAGATTGGGAGTCCCCAAGATTTAACTTTAGCAGTCTATCATATAGGAGTGAAGCATGTGCGCGCGAAAGAAGTTTCTGGCGTCAATGTCCCGACGATTGAGACTCCGTAAAGTCTCCGAAAGATACAAATATTGTCAAACCTAAATCAATTTTTGTTCAAAATTCATTATTATATCTTCATGACGTAATTAAGGGTGTTTCCCGGTTACGAAGTTTAAATTATTCAAAGAACTGAGATAAAATTCATAAATACTTGGGATTTACTGTGAATTTATGTCCTTCCTTCAATCACTTTTAATCATGAGATTATATAACTACGGTTATTAGTATATATAACTATATACATTGAAATCCTTTGATACATTGTTTTTAATGCAGCATTTACTTAAATTTAAATATTAGTACAAAAGTAAAAATACTTGACATAAAAATTATATTCAATAGTGACTATAGAATGTAAATTTCTAGATCTTTTATTACATGCATGCAAACGAAACATTTTTTTGGTATTAAATTATTCATATTGTTTGAATTTCCTCTTTCTTGAACACGAAAAATAATTGAAGAGTGCAGGATTAAGTACTGTACTCAAAACTCATGGCTTTTATGTAAGAAATGCAAGCACTCATTGTTACATAATGCATTGAACTTGAGATAGCTTTAATTAAACAACACAAAAATCAAGTTGTGATATCCTCATCTATAGAGTTTAAAAAAAAATTCTAACACGAGAAAAAAAATTAAAAACGAAAAAATGTCAAAAATCATTAAATATAATATTGAATCAATAGTCTTCGTTTAGAAGTAGACATTTTATTGATTCAAATGTAGAATAGATATAGAATTTATAGCAACACTATTGAACCGAAATGATTAATTCTTGTTTCATTGAATATTTATTTGAATCAATAAAAGATCTGGTTTTGAACAAGAGCTATTGCTTCAATAGTATATTTATTGATTCTCGGGCATTTTTTCTCAGTGTACTAAGTTTAAATCTTTCCTGAGATAAGAATTATGTAATGAATATTTTTTAAAATATTCATTAATTTTTTTGTTCATTGACGCCTTTATTATGTATATAAAATCTGGGTACTACAAGTGACTTCCCTTGACAAGCACTGTATGTTAAATTAGTTAGAAATATTTATTCATAACTAAAAAATGAATTAAAAAAGCCCTTCTCATCTCAGTGAGATCTGTGAAAACTTTACGTAAAGTTGTCAAAGATCTCAATGATAGATCTCAATGTCGTACTACAACGCAATAGTAGTAAAGAGCCTGAGAACGCTTTTTTCTTGTAATTATCATATCATTTTAGAATCGACCGCTTGTGAACTTGATTATAGCTGGCCATAGGGATTAATACATTCAATAGCAACGGATAATCACTATCTAATGCATACTTATTTACAAACAGTTCAGTGAAGTGATTCGACTCATTAAGATTGATGAAAACATCTGAACTCACATAAATTGCAAACAATATTGTATAATAGAAACATCATAGGTTAGTACTCAGTCACTTCTACATTAAACCTCTACTGTTTATTTATGAAGTTCTCTTCATTATACGAATTTGCTATGAAATTCATAGAAATTTCATTTTTTAGATCAAATACTTAGAATCCTCAACGTTTTGAAACGTTTTGAAATCAATTTTTGCGTAGGCAAACGTTTTTTATTGAAATGATATGGAATTTTTTACGATGAAGAATCTGAATAACCGAGCTTATAAAAATTGTCAGGACAATTTTATTTCTGCGGAGCGACGCCGTTAACCTTTTTTTTTATCAAAAGTGCACGTTAAAATCTCACACACATATTTTGGTTTAATATAAACAAATAAACCGTAAACGAGATTTTTTTTCTATTTACATATTTTATATATTTTTCCTCGTAGTAAGCTTGTGAGCTCGAAACTTCCCGCGTCATTTTTATTGTGGTAGGCTTTTTAAAAAAAAACATGATTTAATATTTACGTATTCGGATTTGGACCTGATTCGTAGATGATCATTTTTTTAACTCCTTTTATAAGTTTCGTGAAAAAACTATTTTTATACGTAGTTCTTTTTAAAAAATAATGTGCATTTCAAACCCAAAAGACTACTAAACCCAAATATGTATAAGGATAATATTAACCCTTTGCACTCGAGCCTTTTTCGTTTGAACGAAAAAGGGCGCCGCTCGAGTGCAAAGAGTTAAAAGCGTATAATATTTAATGAATATACGAAAAGCTTTTTCTATATGTCTCTATAAACTTCGCTCCAGTGTAAACACTAAAATGCATATATTAATATATACTAATATACATATAACTTCAAAACACGTAAGGATTTTCTATAATATATAACTTATAAGAAATAACGATATTCAACAAATACTCTCTTTTTGGCTGAGATACCAGTGTTTACCTATCTGGACCAACCCTTTCTATCTCGCGTACTTTGGGTTTTTCCCAACCCTTAACATCTATTTAACACTTGGGTAAAATACACGTACACCAAGCGTAACCATCTCAATGTTCATCCCTTCTATCTACCGCGTGTCTATTTTTTAACATTACAAAATAATCGCTGAAAAATGTTGCTACATATATAATATCGAAAAACTATCTGATGAAATCCGAAATTTGCAAATGACCACCCAAATTCATTCTGAGGTCAATGTATACTAAAAATACAATGACGTCAATTATATTTGAAGTCAGAATAATTAACAAGGAAAAAACTATATGTATTTCAGAGTCAATTGAGAAATACTTCCTGAAACTTTCAACCCATTTTTGAATGTTAATTTCCTATGTAACCAGTGTAAATATATTTGCAAACGATTTACAACCAATTTACAACCAAGTCCAATAAGGAAATTTCCAGTAGCTAAACTTTGCAAGTCAAGTAATCAACCAAATTGAAATTGAAATTCATTGAAGGTGTCTTGAAAGTAGAAAATCGTGAGCCTAGAGAACAATGGGGTTTTTTTGGACTTTGATAACTTACAAGAGAAGCTATTAATAGTGGTACAGAATCCTACAAATGACCCAGAAATAAATGAAGATCATTAGATATAATAGAGACACATATTATTTGAATTTGAAGATCCTGATGGAACAAAAAATAGAAAGATGCGTAGATAACTTTAATGTGAAGAATAATAAAACACTTTATAGATAACACTAGCGATAAACTATGTGCGATTCTCACATTCTTTTACCAGTTTGGTCTCTTATTCAAGGACCCCCCTTAAACAGCATAAAAAATCATTAACGCCATGCTCGGAATTTTAAAGACATGATTAAAGGATAAAGAAAAAGAGGCTAAAGACTTGGACCGAGTTTTAAAGTTATTTTTAATTTTGCTTAATGTTAAAGAACTTGGAACAATAAACATAAAGGAAATAATTTGAATATTAGAATAATTTGAAACAGTGGAATTTCTTTGGAAATTTCACTGATGAGAATTAGTGACTTACTTCTGGCTTTTTGAATTAGAGAAAATTCACTGAAAATCGGTGACAATTCACTGAAATTTCCGCCATATGTCACTGATTTCTAATTAAAAAAGATAAAGATGAAGATTTTCTGTAGATTTATGTACATACTTTTATAAATCAACCTAATACTCAAATATGAAAATTATCGATCCAAATCTGTGTGCTACATGACATTATAACTATATATTTCTGTATACGGTATTTCAATGATTATATATCATCATAATATATGTGGTCCCTACGATTCATCCTATAATGGAAATACGTGTAAAAGTACTCAGAAACAACAATTATCGTTTTTTAAATTTCTCATCTCAAAGAACAATATATTAGCAAACTAATCAAACATTAGTAAGCAAAATTATCGTTAAAACAGAAACAAGTAACCGGAAAATCTTTGATTCATAAACGAGTTAAGATAATTTTAGTAGGAGGTATTAAAAAGTAGATTCTATATAACGGATTTTATAATTCGGACCGCTAAATTAGTTTCCGTGACTCAAACAAGATACCAAGGTATAATCAAACAACGACCCATGACGTAGAGGCAACGATTCGCTTTGTAAATTTCCAACATTTCGCTAATGATGTAACTGCCGTTTGCAACGTTTATAAAACGAAAATCAAAATTTATTTAAAATTCATTATTAATCATTTCCTATTGCTTAAATGGCTATAAAACAATACAATAAGTGCTCACAAGTTGGATTTTTTACTCGAATGTGTTTCTACAACCCCCGGACTCTAAACAAATTTTTAAAAATTCCAAGTACCCTCTAAATACTCTGTTATCGAATTTCTTTCCAAATATTAAAAGCAAATGATAATATGTGATGGAAAAAAAAGTTTCATCCCCAAATCGCCACCGGACGACTGCCTAATTTCACCCCCAAACTCGTAACAAGACAAAAATCTCGAAAAAAAATTCCGATTACCCTCTAAATACTCTGTTGTTAGATTTCTTTGAAAATATTACATACTAGCAAATGATAATATGTGATGGAAAAAAAAGTTTCATCTCCAAATCGCCACTCGGAATTTTTTTTTTCGAGATTTTTGTTTTATTACGAGTTTGAAGGTGAAATTAGGCAGTCTTTCGGTGGCAACTTGGGGATGAAACTTTTTTTCCTATCACACATTATCATTTGCTAGTAATATTTGGAAAGAAATCCAAAACGAAGTAATAAGAGGATATTTGGAACTTATTTTTCGAGATTTTTGTCTTATTAAGAGTTTAGGGGTGAAATTAAGCAGTCAAGCACTGGCGATTTGGCGATGAAACTTTTTTTCCCATCACATATTATCATTTGCTATGTAATATTTGGAAAGAAATCCTACAACAGAGTATTTAGAGGGTAATCGGAATTTTTTTCGAGATTTTTGCTTTGTTACGAGTTTGGGGGTGAAATTAGGCAGTCGTCCGGTGGCAATTTGGGGATGAAACTTTTTTCGCCATCACATATTATCATTTGCTCTTAATATTTGGAAAGAAATTCGATAACAGAGTATTTAGAGGGTACTTGGAATTTTAAAAAAAATTTTTAGATTCCGGGGGTTGTAGAAACACATTCCAGTAAAAAATCCAACTGGTGAGCACTTAGTGTATTTTTTATAGCTATTTAAGCAAAGAAAACGATTAATAATGATTTTTTTTTTAATTTTGATTTTCGTTTATAAACGTTGGAAACGGAAGTTGAATGAGTTTTGGGATATTGTAAAACTCTTTGTGAACACTAAAACCGGTTGTATTGATTGCAAAAGATCAATATACTCATTTATACTTGAATATACAATGTAAATTTAACGATATTCATTATAATAATATTATTATTATTTAATTTTTAATTAATTATTATTAAATTTTTCATGCGTAGGACAGTGTCACTAAAATCTAAAAAAAAAAAAATATTCACAGAGAATGTAAACATTTCTCAGCCGAAGCAGAATCCTGCGGAAAAATTCCAAACTGCAGTTTGGAATTCTCGATGACATTTAAAGAGATTCTCAAACTGATTGTGGAGGTGATTCACTCACCAATTAATTAATATACTCTCTCAAACTGAATTAGTAAGAAGTTACTAATGAAATAGTACCGATTTGTTTAGTAATCGATTTTAGTAAGAATTTTAATTAATTGATAGTAAAAATGCTCACTAAAATGAATTAGTAAACGAATCAGCACTATTTCATTAGTAACTTCTTACTAATTCAGATTGAGAGAGTAGTGGATACAAATTTATGTATCCCTTAAGGGCATGTGATACTTTATCATAAGAGTAATTTAGTTTCGTCTACTTTAAATTTGCAGTAATAAATATTGTTCTCTAAAGCTACGCTATTCACCTTTGTTTGTACGAAACGGAGGTGAATGGCCTAGTTTTTGTAAAAAATATTTATTATTGAGAGCGTAAGGTTGGCGAAACTAAATTTGCTCTTATGCTAATTACCAAATACCCTTAAATAAAAAAATTTAAGGTTTTAAATGAGATGCAGAATTCAATATTAATACACGCACTCACACACAAAAGTTGGTCGGACTACCTGATGAATTTATTTAACAATAAAGAAATTGTGCCAATTATGATGAATGAAGACAAAGAAAGATGTCTATTTCAGAATACAATGAACGTAAATAACTTTTGAACTTTATGCGATTAAGGAATCGATCGATGCATTCTGAAGTTGGACATTATTTAAAATTGTATGCATTATTATAATTTCATACCTTGACCTAATTAAAAAACTCATGTCATTCTTTTGTTGCTATGAGGAAAATATTTGAGAATTATAAGAACTTCTTTCTTTATTTGAAACAAATCCATCCCATATCTGAAAATATATGCAATTATTAATAAAAATAACGAAAAAATTACATATAATGGTACTTCAAATGAAAATATGTTACACCAATTAAATTATTCTAATTTATAAAAATGTACTTACTAAATTTAACACATTATATTTTTATATTTGTATGAAGATGTAAATTAAATTAAATAATTTTTCGGTAACCCACGTCAATTTAAATTATTTCTTTGAAAAAAGTTCAATTTCCTCCATTTTGCAATGTATACAATTACGTTATCTTTCAAGCGTGTATATCTTTTCATCCCAGAATTATGGATTTATTTAATTTTTTTGTATCAGGAATTAAATTCTTGTGCCAAGACTTTTGTATAATTATCTATCCTATGACCATCAATTAGTCTTACAGTGTATTCCGCCGAGCAAAAAAAAAACCTGGACTTTGAACTTTTTTCTATCATATCACGTCACTCACATTTACGGAATTCTGATTGAAAACTAAAAGCGTCGAGAAAAACGTAGTCACGGTACCATGTGCGAATGTCGAGATCCTATAATATTTTTAAAGTACTTTTCCGATACAAATCTTTAACTAGAAATATAGTAAAAAATTTAAGACAAATTTAAAGATTTCGCGAAAATTTTCAGTATTCAATTTCAGCTTAAGCTGTTATACGAATTCATAAATCATATAACAGAAATGAAATTTCAATCGAAATATGAACATTTTGTAAGAAATTTTCTAAAAAATTAAATTTTCTATGATCAAGTAGGCAAAAAGGTTGAAAATGAATATCATTAAAAAGTAATTAGCAACAAATTGTAATTAAAATAAGGCTTTGCATAAATAAATAATGATGATAGTAGAATTTTCTGGTGATACATTATTCTATCATTTTCTAAACACCGATCGATATTCTTAATGAAAGATAGATTAATAAAAAAGGAAAATTAAGGAATGGGAGTGTGGATTGCAGAAAAATATTTATTCTGCATTTTAAGCGTTTTCCATGGATTGACGTCACAGTATAGGAAATGCGCAAGAAAATAACAAATCAACCTTCGATCCTTCCTGTGATTTTCATAGAGCGAAATTATGTATTAACTTCTATTTGAAAAATATTGTACACATTAGAATGTAAATTATAGCTTTCAGTTTCAGATTTCAAAAATTTAAACTTTATCTCAGGGATATCTAATTAGTGCAATACAATTTTAAAATCTTAGCTTGAAATTAGCTCAATATAGATTTAAATTTCCAAATTTTATCAATAACCAGTAAATGATTAAACTGATTTCAGTTGTTAAATTTTTCAATAGTCAAGAAATTGCTCTAGATAACGTCTCGCTTTCTCCATTTTTACACATTTTATTTATAAGCCTTCGTTTTAACGGTCTCTCATATTCAATTTAGAGTACAGTAAAGTGCATTAAAATTATGATAATCTTAAAAAAAACAATTAATCAACAAAGGAAGATATCAGATATAATTCAGGTTATAGTTTTTTATAAAAACGAAAATAACACTCATATTCACTGGCGCATATCTACTCAATTTGTTTCAAACTGACATCACAATTAAGGTTAAACAAAAAATCATTTTATGCCAGTAATTGCAATTTAATTTCAATCTCTTTACTCCCTAAAATTGAATCAGTGGAAGTTCACTGATTCTAAGTGACTCTTTTCTCACGATTTTAATCAGTGAAAATCCACTGAGAATCAGTGAAAAGTCACTGAAATTTTCAGTAAT
>JAUESH010000020.1:13878491-13889466 GCA_032275165.1 Synergus magnus | reverse complement strand
CACTGAGAATCAGTGGAATTTGACTGGAAATCAGTGAAATTTCACTGATTTTTCACTGATTCAAGTTTAGAGAGTATGATCATTATAGAGTAGGTAATAAAAAATTTAATTATTCATAATAATATTTTAAAAATAACTATATTGCTTTTGTACTATTACAGTATTGTTTCAATGTAACGTACTTTATAACTGTAAAAATTTTGTTTTCGTAATCTAAATATGGCGTACAATGTGACAATATTGACATTTCAATTCCTGGTTTATTGAACGACCTCGAAGAGCAATTTCTTTTTAGACTGGTATGAATATAAGTGACTTGTCAACCTTGCACGGAGAGCAAAGATTCATTTTCAGGGAAACAACCGACAACAAAATTACATCAATTCACATAAAAAAAAACCTAAACTCGAAAACTTTGTTTACTCTTTTATTATTTCCTATCAAAAAAATGCACGAAGACAATGCATTTGTTTTTTGACTGAGAATTTCCTTTGTCAATGTTGGAATAAATGAATTAGATAATAATTACTCAAGAGATATAACGGATGAATCAAATAGACAGGGAAAATACAAATAGGAAATGAATTACGAATCTATACATTCATAGAAGTTGTAGTACAACCTGTTTTGTTTACGCAGATAAAGTAAATATATAGGAATTCTATCTTTTTTTCAGGATTTGTAAACTAGAAAATGACGTGTCACAGCAGTGGAAGCTGGGGAAAGATATTATAAGCTTCTGGATAAAGGTGGACTTTGCCTATGACGTTTATAAAGAATCATTATAAAATCGTTCCATTCACCAACGATAAAGAAGAGCCCTCTTGGAAAAATTCCGAAATTAAACAAACTGTCTATGAGTCGAAATTCTAGAACACCCGATAATTGAAATTCAATCATTTTATCCTCTTTCCATAATGCATAATGATATGTTAATATCGCATGCAAATGTGGAGCAAAAAAATCTTATCGTGTTTTGAATGTACTAAACACTTTGTATGGCAATTGTACTGGAATTCATTCAAAAAAGTTTTCTTTTGATAGACAAGATGTGTAATAAAAATAATTAATTGAAGTAATAGAGATAAATAATTTTCTCGTGATTGCAGCGTATTACTATGAAACGTATTATTAAGAAAGACAAAAACATCTATTATGATAAGAAAAAAATACAAATGTTGAAAAATTGGTCATTATGACAAATTTATGGTTCGAATAAATTCGAAATAATGGTGTGAAAAAACTGATTATTAATTTAGTACCGCGACGTTTCTGAACGTATGTAATTAAATGTTAATCAGCATATTGGGGATCCACTGAGGGGATTTTCCATTCTTTCGTTTGAATGCAAATTTCAAGTTCTGTATATGTATATACTTATAAGTGTTCCAACACTGAGTTGGAATTTTTCAGACCGACCTTGTTATTAATCATCAAACACCGAGAAAAATTTATTCTTCTTTTTGTAGAATAGTTCCTCTATTGAATCCTCTCACATTTTCCTCTCAAAATGGTAATATTCCTCTATAAATTAGTATTATCCTCTGTTTTTAAGAACAGGAGACTTTTTATTTGAGAGGAATCTTCTCTAGAAGAGAATAATCCACTCAAATTAAGAGAATACTCTTGATACCATATTGTGGAGGAAAAATTGCATCAGAATAAGAGGAATCCGCATAAACGAAGAATATATTTTTCTCGGTGAACCATTACATTTTTTCAGAAATTTAAATAGGCAATAGATTCGAAGGATATAAGAAGTTAATTCTAATAATATGTTATTATATTATACAACACGCGGTCAGGAGAAGTTTTAATTCCAACAATAAAAAGTCTTCAGACATCCATGTTTTGAAATTATATCTTTAAAGTTTGAATTACGTCTCGAAATACTTGTAATAATTCAAGTATAATTTTGAAAATTAAATTAATTACTTTTAGATTTAAATATACATCTTTTATTCAAAAAGATTTTCCTAAAGATACCAAAGATCTAAGATTCTGAAAACATTTAGCAAAAGACTGTTAAACATCACAGAGCAAAAAAAAAAAAACAGAAAATTAAATCCTTAAAAAAAAGGATCTCATTAATAAGCAAACAAAGACAAATATAAAAAACAACAAATAAGAAAAATCGGCACAGTGACGTGGATAAAAAGCTATCAAGAACCATTTATTCGAAAATAAATAGCTCTTGATAGAAGTTCCCCTCTTCATCTTTGGGGCTCTTCGGCATACAGCCTCCTTTTTTTTTCATGGCAATTGCTACCGACGAATTCGATTTGTGCTCGAGTTCTTTCGCAATCAACTCGAACACTTCCCGCGAAATCAAAAATGATAATTGGCCAATCGAATGTACCAAAAATCTAGGAAAAAATATCTTTAGGTAAATGCAAAGATATTCAATCCTAATTCTACCTACTTAAGACTATAGATTCATACCAGAAAAAATTACCTGCCTATTCCTAGCTATATTTAAAAATTCAAAAAAACAATCACACCAACAGACACACTCCACGGTTCTCATTCACACCGCCCCGGTGCAAAAGAGCCTAAACCTAGGGATTAAGTCCCGGGACGTATCCGGCACCTGAGCTTATAGGCCACGTTAGGGCACACACATACTAAGCTCCAACCCTGAAATCGTATACCGTTTCAAACAGATTATAAAATTATACTTAAACTACATTTTCACTTCAAATTTAATCAAACACATTTTGTTAAATAGCATGGTTATTTTTTGAATGATTGGAATATTAGCAAAAAAAAGAGAAATTTATTTAAATTTCTCAAGTAAGACACAAAAACACAAATACACACTCACAAACATTTTGTGTCTTACTTGATGAAAAAATAAAACGGTGTACGCAAACATTTCCATAGGTTAAACCATTAGTAACATCCTGCTGTAAGCTGTTATATATTCTAGGATGTCTAGCGATTCTCTATAATAAAATTCCAGGTTTAAAATATTCCCAAATAAACTTAGTTAACACACAATTAAAAATTATAATAATTTGTTTTAGTATTTTAAATATAAATAAAGTTAATAATCAATTAGAGTACTGTTGCAGCAGCTTGCCAAACAAAACGTGATTAGAATTGAACTTTCATTTTCAGTTCTCTATTGTTAAATACAGTTATAAAAGCTTAAATCTAAATTCCCATTTCATTCTTCAAATGAACTGGAAATACTCCGTCCCCGTATTATTTTACTAATAATCCCGGGAATAAGGATTAATAGATTGAGTGATAATTTAAATGCTAAATTAGACAATAACCGAATTCATAACCACAGATTGTTGAGACCCACACACTGTTCAGCCATAATAATTCACATTAAACAAACTGTTCAACTGTTGAGGCTTCCAATTTATAATCATTATATTATTTGAATTTTAAATAATTTGCAATGGATTTATATTTGGAAATTTCTCTATTAAAAGGTGTAATTATTTAAACTCTTCCAGATTTCGATTTGAAATAGTTTTTTTGTTTAATATTCTCGTGAAAAATTCAAGGAGAATTCCAGGTTTTCAAGGCCGCTAGACACCCTGATTATATATAATGCTGGAATTTTATCATTTTTTCTTTTTAAATTAAAACTACAATTGCTTCTTTGAAGTTTAATTTAAAAATTTGAATTAAGATTATATATAATTAATGTGATTTAAAAATAAAAACGTTCTATCAAAGATCAATTTAAACTAAAGAAAAAGAAAATATCACAAACTAAAATAAAATTTTGAAAATTACCAAATAAAATATAAAATTTCAATTTAAAAAAATATATATAATACAAAATGAATCTTAGGATTTTCCGCACATCGAAGGAAAAATTGAGTACGATTATAAAAAGGACATGCTTCATATCCTTCGATATGCAGTTATTCCGTTCCTTTCTTGGTTTTCAAAACAAATGAAATATCTTCTTTGTCGAGAATTTAAATTTAATTAATTTAGAAAACCGATTATCTTTGTAAATGTGTATCTTCGAATACTAGATTGTTTAGACTTTGCAAGTATTTTCAATATTTTAAATAAAAAAGGAAGTTTATCTATCTCGCGAACCAAAAAAGGGCATTTATGGTGAATATCCACTTGCTGATTAAACAATGAAATTTAATCAGCCGTCAATGTGCGATTTTTGGATTTAATTACAACCAGTTTCCGTGGTAGTACGGACCTTTCATCCCTACCATGATTGGAAAATGGAGGGATTCAAAAATTACTTACCTTTACAACTGTCCCACGTCGTAACGATGGCAGCATGATGTCTTCAGGCCGGTCCCTAGAGATCCCTTCTCTTCTATAGACTTCTCCGAAGACCAAGGACATTGCAGGGGCCACTTTTTCTTCGAATCTTCTAGTCTGTTCTAGTCCTTCAGATATGAAAGCGGGAACTACGCAGGGATCACTTTTTCTCAGGATCCTGTTGTACTTACAATCTGAAAGATTGATACAAAAATATATATAAGTTGATAAAAAAAGTTATTTGACCAAATTTTGCTAAAAATAATCAAAATATACTTTTAAACATTCAAATTTGTCGTTAAAATAAATATAATTAATATGGGAATCCTAAATGATCAATAAAGTTCAAAGTTGAATATTCGATTTGATTTTTAAAAATATTTTACCTGCTTCGTGCCATGAGGGTTGCACTATATTGTTTTTCTAAAGTTCAGCCAAAGTTCAATGCATTGTGAAGAGTGAAGACCAAATGTTTATTTCACTCGTGAACAACTGTAAAAGAAAAGTTGAATGATTACTGTTGTAGGACTAACTAAAATAATATAAATTACAAATAAATAAAATTCTAAAAATTTACATATAAAAGCAAGAGAAAGAATAGACCAATAAAAAGTAACTGTAAGAAAATATGAGATTCGAAATCGAAACAAGATAAGTTATAAATGGAATATTAACTTCAAAAAATTTAACAGTAAATTCTAATTATATATAATTATAAATAAATATAAGTATATAAATTTGAATCCCCCGCCCAAAATCTCGCAGTTTCGAGAGTTTTGTCGTCTGCTTCTCCTCAAACTAAAGCATTTCTTATTATTATGACATATTATATATGTTTTACGTGCGAAAAACTACAGAATAACTAAATAGAAGATCTAATTTATTATATAAATAAAATATTTTACTTGAAAAATCTTTTTTCTGCAAGAAATTAAATAATTACCGCGTTTTACCGCGATTACCGGTAATTACCCGTAAATTTTTAGTATTTCGGTTACTTCCCATACCTGAATTGAACCAAAGTACCAAACCCTGTGGACCCTGTGCAAGACAGAGCATCCACTAGTCAACATTTGTTAGAGTATTAAAATAGTGATTTACAATTTGTACTAATTCACAAGAAACATTTTGCCGCAGCAAATATTTCTTTAAAGAAAAACTCGAAAATGGAACTTGCATTTAAATTATACAATGCGCGAACATAACCTCTTGAAAATAAAATAAATACAAGTCGTACTTTAACATAATTATTATCACTTAAAAATTCAGTGTCAATGTTTAAAAAAGTGAGAAAAACAGTATAATGAATATATTTTTAAATACAATACACAAGATGTTATGTGTACAGAACAGAACGGCGTTAAAATGTTTATGGGTTACTCCTGTTAGTGAGGTGCATAAAATTTCTATTTTTAAGAAATATTATCATTTAACGTTAGATACGTCTTCGAAATATAGCCAAAAGAGAAATGTGCAGAAAAAACTGGACTCATTGACATTACATATTTTTAAAAAAACGCGGAATGTTTTGCTGACAAGTAAAGGCTACGAAAATACTTCTACAGAAACATTTGATGTTTATGGACATCACAAACCAAAAGTTATTCAAAATATAATATGCACAGATTACTCTCATTTATCATCTGAAGGCCTGCTTCAAATTTTTTATTTTTTCTCAGTTGATGCCTTTCAAAGAAATAAACAAATAAGTGATGGTAACTATAGTGAAATTATCTTATTATTGACTAGGGAGTGTAAGAAATTTCAGCATAATGAGTTGTATAAATTGCTGAAATACTTGGAATTGTGGCCGGATATTGGAAAAAGTCAGAACTCAAATATTTCTGTTCGTAAACTTTTACAGAAGATAGATGATGAGTTAAATAAACGATCCCCATATTGGCCTGTAGATAAAACTTTGAAGTACTGTGACATTGTTTGTAAAATTTTTCGCTTTCACTCTAACTTCGTTACAAATTCGCTGATAAGATTAACCGTAGATCCTTCAAGATTAAGTTATAAAAATATAGTACAGATCATGTATTATCTTTTTTTGTATGATATACCAAAATTACAAATAAGGCAGATGGAACCCTATATTGAAGCTTATTTTGGTAAATTCACAATTGAAGAACTGGGAATAATTTGCATGGGTTTCTTTAGAAGTCAAGTTCTTATTACTAGCGAGATCCTTCTTCACAAACTTATGCAAAAAGTCATTGATAATGTGGACACCATTACCGACCAGAGTATGGGGCAAATTTTCAAGGAGATTCGGTAACTAAAGCCCTAAATGAAGTATATTTAAGATTTAAATTTGTTTTAAAATTTACTTTCTTTACAGCTACAGTTTTATAACAAAGCCGCATTGTGTGGCAAAATGTATGGAGTTAATGAAAGCGATAGTTCCAAGAGTGACAGACATGAGCGACAGTACGGTAACCCATTTATCGCACTTAGCGGCAGACTCTCAGATTTGCAATCCGAGATTATTGACTGCTATTGTTGAAAGGTAATCGCCTTTTTAATTTCAAAGCAATGCCAGTTCAAAAGAGAATTCTACAGTGACCTTTAGTTTAATGAATTTAACAATATTTTTCAGATTTACGGTGAGTTTAGGAAATATAAGAATAAAAGACATAGAAAGAATGCTTTTTTTCATGACAACATTCAGTATTCCCTCATCTGAACCTCTATACAATCTCATTATTGAGGAACTTAGAAATTCTCACAGGGATGAAGAAAAGACAAAGTGAGTTCTTTTTATAAACTGAAATTTAAGACACGTAAACGATATTATAATAGTTATTTAGAAATATAATCTCTATAAACTAGAATATTTTGCCATTCAGATTTCCGAGAAGTCTCGGCTTTGCTCTCAGATTCTTGGCACTGGTCAATATCTACCCACTAGATTTGATTTCTACTGTAATGAGTCGCACACACATGAACTTAGCATATGGATCTAATCTTTACAATTTAGGAGTCGAGTATCTTATTTTGGACCAATGCATCGAAATAGAAGTTCCTGAATACAGAGGTCCGAGACTCGAAGAAAAGATTTGCAAAATACTAAATAAGGTATTAGAACAACAAGTCTATAACATTTAAGTGGTTATTCACAAAATACTTGATACATTTACGGAAAGGGAGTCTTTCAAATCCTCACACAGATGTTGGACGGAGGTAAAAACTCTTGAAATGTGTACTACGTATTTTGTGAATAGTTCCTTGAAGTCAAAGAAGTGTAAACAAATTATAAGAACTAAATTAATTTTTTTTTTTTTTCAGAAAAATAATTCACCAGAAGTACGCGGTTTTGCAAGCCAAGTTAAGCAAATAATTATTGAAAATCTCAATGTAATGTATTTTTTTATTGCTTTCTTTTGCCTCCAAACCTGACTATTCTTGACATTTTTTTCAAGTATAAAATTTATTTTGTTTAGAGTAGATTTTGGAGGCCGATGTAATCAAATATAAAATTGAAAAAATAATGTCATTAAAAATATTTATATCCTTTTACAGAACATGTTCAACAGGAAATATGCTGCTTGTCTTGAAAGGATATTGCCCCATTTTACTCAAACAGATATTATCCTTTGCTTGGACAAGGATAATAATGCGATTCCTTCTAAGCAAATACTAAAGAACATAAAATCGTATATCAAGCGAGTGCCAAACGAGTTGAAAAACCGAAGATGGATAGCGATTATTTTTTCTACGGAATCTATGTTGATCAGAGAAACTAATAAATTTACTGGAATCCTTTTGGCGAAAATTAGGCACCTAGAGAAAGTGGGTTATGTGCCTATAGTCGTAAGTACCTTTCAATGAAAATTTAATGCATCGTAGATTTTAATTTTGTAAATAACTTCTAATTTACTGATATTTCAAATTTTATATTTAAGGTTACTTACATCGAGTGGAAAGTTTTAGACAGTGACTCTCAGAAACGTGAATATCTAGAAAAAAAAATTTCCGAAGTCACTAAATTGTAAAAGTATAAAAAACCTGTATTAAAAGCTCACGCGTCTTGATAAATATAATTTGTAAAAAAATGTATATACATAATTCGTATTGAGCAATATATTTATATAATCTTAAACGTGTATTATTTTATACAATCACTTATTGCTAATACAAAAATCCAAGGAAAATAATAATACTAATAATAAAATAATAAAATAATAATATTATTACTTAATAATAAAGAATTTAGTCTTTTTTCGATTGAATAAAGATGAGAATTAAACAGCCGTAAAGTTTAAAAGGACACACTGATTTAAACAAACAAAAAAACCTTACGTAATACTTGAATAGCCCCAAAATGCTACTTCATCTTAGATTTTAATTCATCAGCACTAAAAAAATATAAAATTCCACATATGTAGTTCTGTTTGTGCTTTTGAAAATCTTGTAAATGCGGTTTAAAATATGTATAATCTGAGGAGCTGACTAAAGTTTATCATTGTTTATAGAAATTCCTAATCTCTGAATAAGGATTAAGCCTATATCAAACATTTAGAAGATTTTGCATCATCTTCTTACTGTATTCATAAGTTACGAATAAAGTTGCTGTCGCTGGAATTGTCCTAATGAGTGTGGGTTTCAAACCATTGTATAAGGCAGAAACTCCTTCCTTTTTTATTATGTCCTTCGTGATTACGAGAGCTGATGTTCTCAGATTTTGTACCTTGGAAACGAAAATTAGGAAATTAGAAACAAAATAACTGATTTGAATTTAAAAAATCTAAATAAATACTAACTTGTATCCTGCTTTTGACTACGTCTGCAGGGAATATCACGAGCCAGAGAATTGTTCCCCCAACAGCACCAGCTACCATCGTTTTCTGCCATCCGATTTCATCTCTGCTTTGTCCTGGTTTTGCAAGTAGTTCTCTCGTAGCTTCGTAGCCTCCAAAGAAGAAAAAGTACCCTGGCATTTCTCTAGCTATCGTCGAAGTGAGGCCACGGAATAAACCACTGGCTCCACTTTCCCGAAGAATTTGTCTTGTTAATTCCCAGGGACCAATCATGTTCTATGATAAACATTTTTAAAGTGTCAATATTATGTGTCAATATTAAAAAAAAATGACAATTTTACTTACTATCGAGGAACCTGGGATTGCTCTTTGAACCTCGACTTCTCTCATCGCTTGCAATCGGCATTTTATTAATTCTGTGGGACACAAAGTCAGAGAAGAAAAAAATGCTGCAAAAAATCCGGCACAGGCATTGCCGAATGAATTCAATTCTTCAACTCTTTCGACTCCTGTTAAATATATCATTTAGTACTGTGAGAAAATAATAATTACTTTAAATAACTATCTAAAATTATTATTCGGTATTGTAATCTAGAGTAGGAATATTTATTTGAAGAATAAAATACCTGTAATACTGGCTACAGCTTTTTGGCAACCACCGTAAGCAGCGAATAAAACTGAATTTTCAGCAACATTTGCTACAACTGCTGGCAAAGTTCCTGCATAGAGTCCTCTAACAATTCCATCGGTTTTCAATGTTTTCATAAAACAATCTGTCATTCCTTTGTACAATTGTGGAAATGTTTGCATTTTCACTTTTACTGTATCCAAAGGCTGTCCTACGTAAACTAAAGCTATTCCACCTGAAAAGTAATTACATAATAATAACTTTTAAATTTTCTAATGTAAAAATACGATAACTGTGTAATGTATTTAATGTTCATAATAAAATTATCCGCTAATAATAGAGAGAGTAGGAGATTACCTTCTTGAAATTGAAGGAAAGATGTAAGTAAAGATAAAAAATAGACCTCAGTCAGAGTCTATTGAGTCATTATTTCAAGATAAAGAAACACAAACTTAATTTCTTCAAATTTTCTCAAAGTTTAGTTAAATTTTGATATTTTGCTAATATAATAATTAGAGAAAATGAAATAAAAAATAATTGGAGATGAATAGTTATAGTAAACTAATAGAATAGTGCACAAAATTATTTCAAATAATAAAGGTTATCAGAAGTGTGATGCACATCAGATATTTTGATTTTAGATTAGATTGATATTCTACACTAAAGAAAAATATTTAAAATAATGAAATGTACTTGCCTAGGGAACCGGCGATGAAGTCAATCAGACCAGTTTTAAGACTTCTCAACCGACTGATATTGTATTCACCAGCCTCCGCACTCATTTTTACTATTTTTTTCTGAATTATAACTGGTTTTGTATACTTTTTTAACACTTTTTCAGAAACACAACGTTAACCAACCACGTGCTAAGATACACTATCTGCTCGTCTGCTCTGCTTCGATATAATTTCCTTCTGCTTTCTATGAATGTGTTGTCAATGACAATCATTCAACTCATTCAACTCTGCTCTGCGCATATATACATATGTTAAAACACACACAGTCGGATTTAAGCCGAAAAAACCAAAAGCGAATCCATGAGGAAAATTTCTGAGATTTGTTTTCCAATTTTATATATTAGTACTTTGTGATTCAATTTAAATTTGAATAGATATATTTCAATCTTTGAAGAGAAGTATATACCGGAATCATTGAGAAAGGTAATTTATAATCTCTTAATATATTTCAGGTTATGAAGGTTATGAGGTAAGAGGTTATGTTTTTTGGAGTAAAATGAGTAAAATACAGCAATAATCTCTATAAAATCAATAATTGTTGAAGTATAAATTAAAACTTTCAACAAGCTTTCGAATATAATTTTTGAAGCTTT
>JAUESH010000020.1:13862091-13878391 GCA_032275165.1 Synergus magnus | reverse complement strand
ATCTCTATAAAATCAATAATTGTTGAAGTATAAATTAAAACTTTCAACAAGCTTTCGAATATAATTTTTGAAGCTTTAATATTAATAATTTTTTTTTCAGTCCTAACAATTTTAGAAATGAAGAGCAGCGTTATTTAAAAATATATTCCAAATAATTACAGAAAAATCATGTTAGCAAACATAACGAGAAAGCTAAATACTGAAAGGCGAATAATATTGCAGAGATTTTTTAACGATAAGAACACACTTTCTACAATTCCAAATACAGATGTTCCTTTGCATGGTAGATATGCAAGTTATATTTGTAAACCGACTGGGAAGCAAAATCATCCTATTTCTTCTCTATCAAAAAATATTGTAAGACACAGCACCAATCTTGAAATTCAGGACAAAGAACCATTTGCGCAGAAACGTTTGCCGAGCACCATTTTAAAAATTCAAATACCTGACGAAGAAATAGAAAAGTTATTGAAACTAGATTGGACGAGTCTTTCACCTGCAGAATTTGTTTCTAATTTTGAAAAACTTTCAGTGTATACTCACAACCTCGACGAGAAGCCTGAAATCAATTATGAAAACCTTTTGCAAGCTTTTACAGCTTTGACGCCTAACTTCGTCGAAGAGGAAATTGCTCATGTGCTTAAGTTTTTATATACATGGTTCAACAATAAAAATTATCCGAAGGATGTATCAGACCATATTTCAAAAACTTTGGATAATGAGTGTTTCAAAAGATGTCCAAAAATGAGTATTGAGCACTTGTTTATTTTTAGCCACTTTTTCATACACCTCAGATGTGGCAAGAACTCGAATTTTACTCGAAAAGCAGTTCTGAAACTGAGCTCAAAACTTAAACGTATGAGTCCGGCTCAATTAGCTGAGTTCATGGGTCTTATGTCAATCTGTAAAAATCTCTCAGTGAATTTATACGAAGTGGAGTACCAAGTAGAAAAAAATATGAAGAGCTTCTCGATGTACGATTTGTCAAGAATATCAAGTGGGTTTTATAAAAATAATACTTACATTAAGAGCAGTAACCTTTTAAAGTATATCTTGGAGACTATGTTGAACAATATGGATGCAATGAGCTCTAACAATATTTCTACGTTTTCAAAAATATTACGGTAAGTTCATTTAATTAAATTATCAGTTCGGCATATAATATTTCAGCGATTTAATTTAAATAATGTATTAATCTTCAACTATTTCCAATAATTCTCGACTAATGAAGAATATTTATTCAGCTTAAGTTACAGACCGAATCACGAACTGGAAAGTTTACTTAGGGAAGTACTGCAAAATTTAGAGCCACTAGTTCCGAAATTGACATTAATTACATTAACCTTCGTATCTGAACTAGTTGCACACGTTTTAATTTATGAAAAAGGTCTAATGACTTCTATTTTCGAGAGGTAATTCATTTATATCCTCTAATTAATTTAAACGTTTGGATAACATATTTTTTGCCTTAATTTTGTAATAATTTGTCAATAAATTGAATAGATTCGATCAAGAAATTCAGAATGCAGGAATGAAAGACATCGAAAGGATTGTTTTTAGTCTCACAACTTTTAATTATGATTCAAGTTATCCTTTATATTCAAAGATAGTGGATGAAATTACCAGTCCTCATAGGAAGCAGGATATTGAAAAGTGAGTTTCAATTTTACTATAATAATTTCCACAAAATTTAATTTTTTAAATTCCCTACATTCTAGAATTCTTTTGAAATTCCTCGACTTTTATAAGTTTTTTCTCTAAATCCTTGACTTTTCTTGACCAAGAAACTTCTCTAATTTTTCCATGATTTGTTTCTTTTTTGGTTTAGTCATAGAAAGTCAGTTACAATCATCCTAAAGTACTTGAATTTTGTAAATATTTACCCCAACAAAATTCTTGAAGAAGTTATGGATCCAGAATACATAAACAAAACATTTAAAAGCAAGTATTCAATGGCTTTCGAGTATTTACACTTGGATCAAAATATCGCAGCTGAAGTACCAAATTACACAGGACCGAGATTGAGCGATGACTTGAGAGGATTTCTATTTTGGGTAAATTCATTCTAAATTAAAAAACTATTGTTTTTATTTTACTCCCTTTAAGAGATGATTTGATAATTAAGAAACTAAAAAAAAATCTGATTTTTTAGAGACTTAAGTCAGAGCTAAGTTCATACAGCAGAACATTGAAGGAAGTTATTGCAACGTGTCAGGTATGATTAGGATCAATGACCATATCAGAATATTAATTGAAATTTTTTATATTGATTAGTATTAATTTCACTGACTTAATGTTCCCTTACTCTATAGCGAATACTAAAGACTGAATCTGGAGTCTACATGAACAAAGTTTTGCCACAGTATTATAATCAAGACATTATAATTTGTCTGGATGAGCAAAATAACCTAATTCCGCCTGAACCAATCTTATCTCGCATGAACCCTGATTCTGTGAAACCTGTACCCGACGAAGCAAAAAAATACAAATGGTTTTCTATAATCATTGGGACGAGGAAGATGCTACTTGCAAATAGCCATGAATTTACTGGTATTTTAGCTGCGAAATGCAGACAACTGAAAAGTCTTGGATATATACCCATAGTTGTAAGTTTACCTTATTTTAAGAAAGCTCTCACAGGATGTCTTCTGTAAATTGATTATATCTATTTTTTAGGTTCCCTATCATAAATGGTTGGATATAAACTCTTCCGAAGACTGTGAAAAACTTCAGGAGAATTATATAAAAAGTTTATTGAACAATGCATTGCCACCTCAATCATTGTTACTTTCTTGAAATTAAGATCATAGTTGTGTGTATGAAAAGTTCATAGTGTCGTAATAATTAATAAGAGGTATAATAATCTAAATAAAGTTACCCAAGTTGAAATTTTACGCAGTGACTTCATTGAAAACTATATTTTAATTTAAGGAATGTAATTGTGCTTAAAATAGTTGAAACCTTTGAAATTAAGATATTTTAAATTGAAAGTATGTATGTAAAAATTCTAAATATTTGTTTAAATAATAGTTATAAGTTAGAAATTATTCGGTAGCAATCCTGATTTAGAAATTATAGTAATTTTTCCATAATTATTACAAATGCTTTATTTTGATATTATCAACTCGTTCTTGTTTTGGAATAATTAAAGAAATTTTGGAACCACAATTTTGAAAAGAATTTTACCCAAGAGTACAAGGAATACTAATTTATATGTACGTCGATATTAAAATACCTTTTAAAATTGAGCATTTCGAGGATCCAACACTTCAAATTTTTGATATTTAAGCAGTGAAAATTCATTAAAAGACAATTAGTAAACACTTTTAAACGTTTTAAACTGACACAAAAAAGTTATGTTTAAATCTCACATTTGGAAAAAAGAACTAAATTCAACTACGCATTTTTCACGTCCACAAATAATTTACAAATTTAAATCCACGAATCTAAAAATTTCTACAAATGTAAGAAAACTTTGCACAGAACTGACAAGTCAACAAAAACGACACTTTAAATTCGACACAAAACTTTTTTTCGATATACTTCCCGCCATATAATTCGTTGCAAAGCAATCAACGCCGACGGTAACCATAGAAACGCAGAGGAGCCACACTGAGAAAAATGTATGAAAAGTCCCTAATTAAACTTCTAATAGAGGAAAAAAAGACTAATGAACTTCTCTAATAAATATAAAATCTCATTTATAAAATGCGCATAGTTGTGTAAAACCTCAAAGAATTCCAATAACCTTAATAATTGGTCTTTCTTTGAAATTATTTAACTAAAATAGGTCTTGGATTAATGGTGCTAGTAACAAAGATAATTCACTAGATGAGCACAGAGGCGTACGGGACGTTGTGTTAAGATTTCTTTTCTTATTAATTCATAGAAAGTGAACTTATTTAGTTTCTTAGCCTAGCTAAATATTTTTCTCCAATCCCAAATTTCGCATCCGTCCGTATTTTCAAAATCTAACGTGGCTTTACAAATCAAAAAGGGAGTAAGGGAAGTGTGCGGTTCGGTCAATGCGCCATGATAGGGGCCAGACGCGTCTTCTTAGCAAACTGAAAAAGTCCATAATCGTTAGCAAAATGCGAAAATTGTGTTGTCCGGAGCGGGTATTCATGGTGAGCATCCGAATCTCTTATCATCGAATTGTCCCTATATCATTTGATGGGGCAAGAGTGTTCCAGAGTCGTTTGCATTATTGAAGTAAAGTCGTTTCGTGTTGGCTTCGTAAAATGGCCATTAGTATCGGGGCCATATCCCTGTGTCAAATTTCCAAAAAGTGTCAAACGTTTACGGAATCACAATGTATTTGCCCCGGTGGGTATTTTGAGTCTTTTTTTGACCGATCGATTCAGCCTGAGTCTCTATGAGAACGACCAGCACGCCCTGAAACCGTTGAGTTTTTTTTTTTCAAAAGTGTCATGCATCTCGAGATGGCTCAGAACTTGACCCTGGAACAACAGCGAACTTGATTTTTCATTTAGTTTCCAAGTGCCATGGTATAAATCCATGCATTTATGTTGTTTGATTAAAAATTCAAGTGTTTTGCCTTGTCAATAGAACATTTTGCAATATACGTGTTGCATATTTGGATGTAGCTGTAAAAAACTCAATCTTTGTACAGCATTGAAATCTGTTTGCAACTATTCTTGACTTTCGCCCTTGTTTTGGAGTTCGAAATATCGACAATTAATTTGTGCTCGAATGCAGGTTTCAATTTGTAAATGGAGTTCAAATTTGAAGATTTTAAACATTTTTGATACGTTGGATTATAAGCGAGTGAACTGACATGTCATTTTAATTTCTGACATTTTTTTTATGTTTGTGTGATATTTTGGTCGTAAATGAGTTGTGTAAGATTTATTAATTATATTTTTGTGATTAAAAACCTCTTTTTTTCAAGAGATGTCACAGATTTAATAGCCTGATAAGAATTTGATATTTACTTACAAGATCAGAATCCTTATCTTTCATTTTTACCATTTATTCTTCTCTTTGTTTATTAGATAGCAAGAGTTTGAAATCTTAAATTTTTGAAATTTATGTGAAATTAATGAGTTAATTTTTATAATATTTTAAAAAACAAGATATTGGAGCTAATAGCAGAAAAAAGTACATAACGTACATAGTAAGGTTTAGTATCTATTGGAATATTGTGTGGATTAGTAAGGATCATGTAATTTAATAATGCATTTCTTAAATTTCTGTTTCCTTATTTTTCATTTTAAATATTACTGAAAAAAGATGAAAGAAATGATTGACTGAAACCTGAAACTTCCAAGAACCTTCCAGTATTTGCATTTTTCCTAACCTAACCTCACATTTTACTGGACCTTTTTATGCAGACATCGGATTTTAAATTTCAAAATTATTCACGATATGTTAGCTGGCTGTATATAGTTGAATTTTTATTTACTAAATTTTAAAAAATTGGAGTATAGTTCATGCAACAATAAAATATTATCTTGAATATCACATTAATAATTTCCGTGTACCTTAAATTAGAATTTAACAAATGTATTTTAAAAAAATATTTTATTCATGCCTAATTTTTATTCTTCCGTACACGTACCTTTCCTAATCTAGAAATTCTACTCGTTATTTTATCTTTGCATATTTTTTATTTTACTAAAATATAACCATCGACTTCTTGAATTGCAACTTTATTTATTTATTTTTTTTTAAACAAGTTTTTAAAGTATGTAATATTCAGATTTTTTTTTTGTTTCCATTTCATTTGTTTTATTATTAATATGTCAATTTTGATCTCCCAATCAAACTAAAAGAGAAAGGTTTGTTACATAATTACAATTTATCAAAATTCTAAATAAGTATTATTTTTCGATTTGAAATCGAATAAATTCGAAATCTAATCTTAAGATTTAAGCGTTTAATTTTACACAAAAATTATTAACGGGATTAAAAAGGCCAAAAAAAATTTTTAATGACTAGGTTCTTTTTCAAGGGACAATATTAAGCATTGTGGGGTTTAAAACGAATGGGTTAAAATTTATGTTTTTAAAAAGCGCTATTTCTTTATATTTAATTGCGATGTATTAAAGCGGACTGAAAAGTTAATCGAAACTTTTTTTTTCCTTTTTAGTGAAGGCAAAGATTGCAGAATGGTGGTTGACTGCTTGTCGGTTCAGGGCTCGGCAGCTGTAGCGAGGAAGCAGGAGCGGAGATTGGGCGGCTCTGTTAGTACAAAAATGCAGCCTAATGTAGGTACCAACGGCGGGGGTATGACGCCCAAAGAACTTTCTGATAACGATGACCTAGCCACTTCCCTAATATTGGATCCGTACTTGGGATTCACAACGCATAAGATGAACATCAGGTAAACCCTCCTTCATTTCAGACTTGCGTACCTTCTTGAACTAATCTAAAAAAGCCTAGGAATATTTCTGAATGTGAAACGAAAATAATTCTAAAGGTGCATTCTTTACTCAATAGGTATAGACCTTTGAAAGCAAACAAGGAAGAGCTTCGCAAGATTATCAAGGAGTTCATTCAAACCCAAAATTATGAGAAAACTTATAAGAAATTAATGGGAGGAGACTGGGGGGCTCGACTTCCACACACAAAGTCTAAGCAACAACAGGCAAATTTAAAAGAACATGTAAGTGTTCGAATACGAATTCCTTAAAATTCAATGTCCTTCGTTTCTCATAATACATAATATTATAATAATATTGTTCTATTTTTTTTTAGATATATCGGTATTTGAGAGTTTTCGATAAGGACTCTGGATTCGCCATAGAGGCTTGTTATAGATATTCCTTGGAAGGTCAAAAGGGAGCAAAAATAAGTGCAACTCGTAAATGGCTAAAACACGAACAAATTCCTTGTCTTGTAGGATGCATTGCTGAACTTTCTGAAAAGGTAATTTACTTATCATAAAATAACTATATTTCAGGGTTGCTACGAGGCCTGGAAAATCTGGAAAATTCATGGAATTCGATAATTTTACGCTGAGTGGCTACCACTTTGAAAATGTGCATTTTGAAAGCGGGTATCTGTAGAAACCCTATATTGATATGTATAATTTAAAATCGCATAATTCTAAAATATTCGTTTACTACTTTTTAGGAGGAAGCTGCTTTACTGCATCCTGGGAAAAATGACTTCTCAGTCATGTTTAGTTGTAGGAAAAACTGTGCTCAACTCTGGTTGGGTCCAGCAGCTTACATCAACCACGATTGCAGGGCAAATTGCAAAGTAATAATAAAAGAAAATTTATTTTTGATTTGTAGGCCTAAAAATGAAATTGATTTAAACATGTATCTTTCAGTTTGTAGCAACTGGTCGCGATACAGCTTGTGTAAAAGTCCTACGAGATATAGAAGCTGGAGAAGAAATAACTTGTTTCTATGGCGAGGACTTTTTTGGGGACGGAAACTGCTACTGTGAATGCGAAACGTGCGAAAGGCGCGGAACAGGCGCATTCGCTAGCCAAAAACCAGGAGAAGATCAATCATCTGGTAAGTAAAATAAAAGAAATAAAAAAAGAGCTAACACCATTTTGATTCCCTGTGAAAGGTAAAATGATTGAGGGAGTCAATTTTAATTGATTTAAGGTTATCGTCTCCGGGAAACCGATAATCGCATCAACCGAACAAAGCATAGACAACAGCCTTTGAACAGAAACAAGCAACAACAAATGGATAGCACTCTTTCCGAGAAAAATGGCTTATTGGTGGGAAATGCGGCAGTCACACCTCAGTCGCATTGCCTGAAAGAAAGAAGGAAAGGCCTCACTAAATACGATGCTGAGCTTATCGCGCAAGGATGTCGATTCTCGGACATTACTCAGCAGCAACCGATGCTGAATAACGAAGAGAATTCTTCACAGGAAAATCATCGGCAACAAGCTAATGCAGTCGCTGAATCGACAACGAGAAATCTCAGAAATAAACAACCTACTAAGACTGAAAGAAATAATAATAGAAATAATATGAAGCGATTTAGAGCCTCCAGGTAAATTCAAATTTCTGAGTGTTCTATTAATTGTTATCTATTATCTATTATATCCAATTTAAATACTTCCATTTTTTCTAGGCTTGAGAAAAAAAGAGGCAGGACTAGTGAGGACAAAGGCTCGTCTTCTCTCCTCGATGATTTGACCGAGGATAACAATGCTATCGATGAATCTCATCGAAAGGAAGAATCTGATCGAGTATCAAAAGTGAGAGAATGTGCGTTTCTAAATAATAATAAACATAACACGAAGGATCCCGTCGGAAAAGACGAAAACGACTCTTGTCAGATTCCGAACTTGCGATCTGCCGCGACAGCAAATTATGTTCCCAAGGAACGAGGGGGTAGTACTTTTCCAGATAGATTGTCTGTTCAATGTCCCTTAAAATCTGAAACTCAGGAAAGAAGCAGCAAAGGTTTGGAGCATTCGGACCACAGTCTTCATTCTTACGAGGAGAACAAGAATTTGCATTCGAAGCTCTACAATTCCCAAGCCGTTGATAACAAAGATTTCCAAACGAAAAACGGACTAAAAAATTACCTGTGTGTTAGTACTTGTAAAATCGATCGCTGCGATCAAGAAGTGATCAACGGTGTTAATAGACTTGCGGACTCTTCGCCTAATAAATCAGAAGAGTCAGTAAAAGTACCTAATCACTTTCTTAATGACAAGAAAGCTAACAAACCTAACCAACGAGATTCAATGTCTCTCGATCCAAATTGTCGAAAATCACCTGTTCATGGCAAAGCTCCGAAAACCTCAGCTTATCCTGGCGAAATCAATTCGTCTGATGATTTTCACAATATGAACCACTCATTGGAGAGTCTATCAATGGAGAAATTTAAGGAAGAACTTGCTAAGTACGAACAAGAAAAAAATTCTATGGAGCCTTCTGTCGCTGAAGGATTTGATGAAATAAATCGTCTTGATGATGGATCGGATGCTAGAAGATTTAGAAACTACAACAAAGTTATTGCTGACCAGAACGATGTGCAGAAAGCCAAACTCCATAGAACTTCCGAGACTGAATCATCTGCTGGTATAGTCAATAACTCTGAGCATGTCGCAGTAAAACAGACCGACTTTTCCGAGGCAGTGGATGCTAAAGAATCGGAAGATAATCGCAATCTGACTTTAAAGAGATCTTTACCTAAAAGCACTGAATCTTCCGATGTAGCACTGCGTCCAAGAAAGGAACAGAAAATAAAATCGAGTCGAAAGTCTATGAAATCGAGAAGTAAAAAATCCCGGAGTCGTTTAGTTTCAGGCACAGCTTTAGCGGCTAATAATAAAAAGATTGCAAGTGTTGCAAATCCAAGTGGTAGATTGACAAGAAGTCAGAAGAAGGACTTTGAAAAAGTAACTACTGTTGCTGTGATTGGAGCGGCTGATGATGATTCTGGAATTCAGGGTGATATTTACGAGTTTAGTGAAAAAGATAGCAATTTGGAAAGCATCAGTTTGTCGTCGGTTATGAGACATAAATTTGAGAGACGGTCACCAAATCGAGGAACGCATTTGCAAGAAAATAAATGCCTTGATGAGGTAAAAACCGAGCCGAGTTTATTTTCTTCAGATCGATTGATTCAGAACGATTTGCAAAATCTGAGTCATGATATAGATAGTAGCAATCAATCCGGGAAAAGTGCTGGTCAAGAAGAGAAACCGAATGGGTAAATATTTGTGTTTTTTATGATAACGTTTTGTTTTCTAATTCCAGAAAGTTTTTGTTTAGAATGGTGATCCACAGCGAGAATATACCTGAAAGTTTGCAAATGAAATTCTCTGTAAAACGTGCTGAGCAAGAAGATACTTTAATTTTTGGAAGTCATCATATTAAAAAAAAATCTGTTAATATTCTTAAAATGCCTAATAGACCTATACATATTTATTAATAATTTTATCCAAGCATTGGAAAGTTTTTTTAAGTCCATTCAAGTATAGAATTCATAAGGCTCAAAATTTTAAACCTCGAGATTTAAAAACCAAATAATTTTATATTATCTATCTCAAAAATTGAAATATTGAGCTAGGAAAACTTTTGAAAACTCAGCATCTTTTGGAAAGAAATTCTTCAATAAATATCTGAGTACTATCACTAACCATCTAATTTTTTGTATATACAGAATGATTTCCCATAACGAGAAGAATTCTCGAAAGTCTCCTACACTGCCAAATTGTCAATGGCAAAACACCAGTTCAGAATGTTCCATTTACCCAACAACCCCGGAACGAACAAGCGGAAGATTGAAATTGACTTTGCGTGTGAAACGATCTCCTGTAGTGGAAGATATGGCAGAGTCGGGTACGAGTCTGAGTGAAGATAGTTACGAGCCCGAGTACGAAGTCGTCGAGCTTGAAGGTGTAAACAACACGAAACGGCGAAAAAAGCATAAAACCCGAGACCGAGAAAGGCGACACAAAAGGCGTGAGCTCGATTTTAATCCGCCAGCACCCTCTCCCATTAAAAGGCTGCGACTACTTTTGGGAAACGAATCACGTACTATCGATCTCCCTCATTCTTAACAACTAAATTTCCAGAAGTTATAGTGACAAAGCATCTTTCTTCTAGATAGGGCGCAGCACGAAGCTGCGAATTTCAAATTCCATCAGCAAAATAGTTTAAACATATAGAGACTTTTGTTATCTACACCAGAATTCGATTTCTTTTACGATTTTAATTTGCGATAAATGGGGATCGATAGCGCCAGCTCAGATTACGATTGGACTCTACTATTCGTACTTTTAGGTTTAGTGTGTAACGGTAAATTTTACGTTCTCGTAAGTTTTATACATTGTATTCCTATTTCAAGTGTTCAATAGAGCAACTAGGCTTGGTAATTATTTCGACAGACCTGTTTTTAAGTACCTAAGTGTGTTCGAAACATTGCTACAGTACCTCCAATCGTCAATCTTTGCTGACAGTTTGTAAAAGAGTGAGATCTGTTTATTCTCTTGTATGTAGCAGAATTCGTAAATGCAATAACGTAGATATTAGGTCTCCACTTTTTTCTCTCTATTGTTTATTATTATTAGGGAGAACGAATGATAATTTATAAATCGGTTTGGCGTGAATAGCTACTTCTCATGTCCTAGTTAATCTATCTACCTGCACATTTTCCGTGTGGGGAAGGTGATCCAATCCAATGAAGGTCTTTCCATTTGAAGGACTTTCTCCAAACTTTGTTTGGAGATAGAACTGGGCATTTGGTTTAAATTAAAATTTTTATTCGATTTGAACTTAAGGTCCAGTGTTTTCGGAAAACGTCGGAAATTCCCTCATTCACACATACTTATACTATGTATAAATAATTATCCTGTAATAACTAAATTAGCTAAATATTAGGAACCATTAATTACTGATTGCGACAGCGCAGTTTAGTTATCACATGGAATTGTAAATAACGCTTAAGAATAACGAGTTCATGACTGTATTCTGTATTTCGTAATTACTTAGCGTTATGACCTTGGCCGAATAGTTGAAGGGAGTACCGAATACAATATTGAATAAGTGACTAAGTATTATCAGCGAAATTAAAAATCTACGGATACGCCAGTCCTTTTTTTCAAAATTAAAAGCTTTATCCTGTGGTTGGAAACAATTGAGCCTTCGTACCTCAATGTACGGAATATTGCGTTATTTTTTTACGCTCGTATTTAAATTGCTTTATTTAGTTGTCTTATTAATCCGCGCTCAAACGTTTAAATTATTCGCAAAACTAACGCTTTGATTATCTTGTTCAAAAAGGCACAAACTTCATCATACTTTTAGGAAACAAAATTCGGATAAGGTTCCGAATAGGTGAACTTACTTATGTATTTTGACGCGCTGATTACGAACATGATAGTGACAATTGGCGACAAGGCGATTTTTATGGTTTCACCATGAAAAAAATCATAGAAATCATAATTTTCTGCGTCTAGCTCAGCTAATATGCAACATTTTGCAAAATGTTCCAGACATTTTTTGTCTCATACATTTTTTTCTACAAGTGATAGTTTCCGAAAAAATTGGAAAAATTATCCCGCCTCTGGGTGTAGTTCAGAATAACTTTAAAAGGGGTGATAATACCCCTAACTCGGAGATGCCTCTCTCAAGTATATTTTTCCGAGAAAAAGAAACAAAAAATGTGAAGGAGGCAGGGGGTGACACCCCTAAGTATATTTTTGCCAGAAAGAAAACCATGTAAAGGGGGCGACTTTGTGTATTGGCTGAAATAAGCGCAAAAAGTCATGACTTTTATGGGTTTTTTTAATGAAAATCGATGTATCACTAATTTTCTCGCAAACTATCACTTAGAGAACAAAATTTATGAAACCATGAAAAATGCCTTGTCGCCAATTTTCACTATCATATTCGTAATCAGCGCGTCAAAATACATAAGTATATAACAGCTCCCCAAAATTCACTTATTTTTTTTTTTATATCCGCTTTTGAAATTATATTCTTATCGTTCATAAACGAACCTTAGGATCACTAAGATTTCCTTTTAACGCGTGTATATTGTACAAAGTCTGTCTTAAGATTTTCTCTTTCGAAATGAAAGTCTGAGCCAGACTGGGAGGTGAAGATTTCAATTTTAGTGATATTTTTTCTATTCCCTGAATTGTTCTTTTTTTTTTTTTTTTTTTTTAATATTGACGATTTGCGATTTTATTTTTAGACGAAGCAATTCCATTTCCAGTTTTTTTAAAGGGAGTATTTTTAGATTCTTGATTCCATCAAGGGTTGAATTAGTTAAGAACTAATAATGTTTTTAAATTTAACACGATTTGATACGAGTAATTACAAAATTTACGTACAGTGTTTCCCTATTTTTCACGTATGTAAAAAAAAATTACAATTTGAATATTTGGGCGCCTGTAGAACATGGCATGTTGGCATTGAATTATGCATAACGATAATTGTAATAAAACATTACGTTATGCATAACTTTTACTTGACAGATAAGAATTGTATGTATATTTAGTACGTAATAAACTGCGATTCGTGAAAAATTGTAATTGTTGTATATAATTATCTACTGCGTTAATTGTTATCATCGATCATTGTATTAGCTGACATGGACAAAGATTCAGAGAGATTTTTTCATTACATATAACCATACAGCACTTCAATAAAATAAATACTAAATACTTAAGTGAATCACAGTAAAACGTACTATATTTTCCGAGGTTAAAACCGAAATTTAAATTACTTTTGAGAAAATGCTTGCAAAAGGCTGCATTACTTCAAATCAAGAATGTAGGAAGTTTAACAATTTTTTTTTGTATTGCAGCGTTATACAATAGTCTAAAATGTATACACATATATAAATATAAATAATATTATATACATCAAGCTAAATATCGAATACCGTTATAAAAGCGATAAAATTAACAGCTACTGGAAAATGCAGAAAATGCAGGTTTTCTCAGAGCCTGTAATGATCGTCGCGACGAATTTGTGATATATCATCCCCTCCTTCGTTTTAAATATAGCAGTAATAATCCATTTTGTATAGAGACAAACAATATCAAGTCTTTTAGATAAGAAACGCGATTGTAGGTTTTATCATTGCCAGGGGGATCGAAGACTTTGAAAACAAAATATTTAAGCTGATGTAACAAATATTACCATCAAGTAAAATAGAACAGTTCCATAACAGCGCAGTATTTTATTTCTCGATGCGAACTAAGTTATTGGTTCCGTTTTGTATTAAATAACCGAATAAATTCCAGGATTAATAACAAGTTAAAAATAATTTTGAGAAAAATTAGTACCCTTATTTATAAAGTAAAAGATTTAATTGGCAGTTAATATTAAATTTTTTGCTAAGAGGAGAGGGAGAACATTGTTTCTACTGGACTATGGTGTTCTCCATTCATTCATTTCAAACAATAACGGCCCATTTCTTTAGATTATAGTAAATTCTTTTTCTATTCAAAAAATCTAAATTCTTGAAGAAAAACGATTCAAAAATAATCATTTTTTCTCACGACAGTCATGCCAGTTGGTAAAGACAATTTTTGAAGTTATGCTTAATTTTGTCCCGAATGATATATTACCGACGAGGCTTAAAATTCTTATTTTGGGATTTACCTACTTCCAAAATCGACAGAAAATTCGAAATATATAAACCAATTAATAAAAAAAATCCAATATATAAACAACATAAGAAATGTCTAACAAGATTTTTAAAAAAATTTTAATTATTAACATACCGATTTGAAGAACTCTGTGCTCTCTGCATTTTGTAAGATCCAGACGTCCCATATAATTATATTTCCAATAATTTCTTCGATAAAATGATCCATTTCTTCCGGTTTCTTCTGAGTTCTCAAATCGAGCACTGGAAATTACACCGAACAAAATTCTTAACCTCTTCAATCGTAAAAAAAATAACTTGCAAAATCTCAAATCGAACGCAAAAAAGTCTTCCAAAAGTCGAGAGTTTTTATATTTCGTCGATGGAGTGTTCAATTATGTCCTAATTTGGTTATTTAGTCGCGGAAAAATACACAAAACTTGATTTTTAACTATCCAATTCATGAAACAATTCGCGGAGAAAAAAGTCGAATTCACAGAAAAAATTTAACCTCAGAATAGTGATTTTCACATCAGATTTTCAGTAATCGCTTATTAATTTAACAATACGTCCGTAATTTCGCAAATCTCAAACTAAATCGACAAAAGGAATAGAAAAACATCCACCTGAAAAGCGATCTGTCTCTAAACTAACAATTTGTGAACTTTTTCAACGGTCATTTGAAGAAAATTTTCTAAGAATTTTGAATCTAGCCAATCAGAGATTTATTTCGTTTGTTTGATAGAAGAACAACATTTTGGGCCAATCAGAGCACTTGGTATTGGCGCGCAGTGCGTGATATTTAAAAGCAGACGCCTGCGCGCGCAGCTCACATTGACTATAGCTGGAAAAATGTTGCCATTGGTCAAAATTTGGCGCGCGATTTAAAATCGAATTAATTTAATTTGATTTTAAATCGCGCACCAAATTTTAACCAATGGCAACATTTCTCCTCCAGGTCAACGTGAGCGGCGCGCGCAGGCGCCTAATTTTGAGATCACTGCATTATTATTATTGTCGTTAGTTGCCCCCCACAGATAGACAACCGGGTGAACAGTAAATTTTCATCCAACGGTTACTACTTTGATATTTGTTTAAAACTTTTTCGTAATAATGCATTTGTATAACTACTTTTGAATAATATTATTGAAGGCGTAATAAATACTCAAAACTTAATTTATAACACAATTCCTAAACAAATTCGCGGAAAAAAATTCGAACCCATGGAATGTAATTTAGCCTCAAAATAGTGATTTTCACATCAGACTTTCAATATTCGGTTACGTCCATAATTTCGCGAATTGTGGATTAAATACATTTAATTAACGACGCAAAAATCGACTAAACAAAGAAAAAACACTCACCTGAGATGTGAGTGAATCTGTCTCTAAAATAACAATTTGTGAGCTTTTGCCAACGGTCATATGAAGGAAGTTTTCTAAGAATTTTTAATCCAGCCAATCAGAAATTTAGTTCATTTGTTTGATAGAAGAACAACATTTGGGCCAATCAGAGCATTTGGTATTGGCGCGCAGTGCATTGTTGTTTGTCGCATCGTCGCCCCCACAGATAGGCAACCGGGTGCATAATAAATTTTCATCTAACGGTTAATTTGATATTTGTTTACAATTTTTCCATAATAATGCACTTGTATAACTATTCTTGAGTGATATTATTGTAGGCGATATAAATACTTACGCTTTTGGTGTTTATTAAAACTGAAAATCAAATCTTTGATAGTTAATTAATAACGAGCAGGTCGATTGTTTATTCAGCGTGTAAAATCAGTTTTGGAGGGAACTTCGTTGGGTGCGTATATTCTCTTGTGTTCTTGAGATTTTTCGTCAATATCAATCTAAATTCGCGAAATAACTTGAATTATTTAACTCGTGAGTGATCTGAAAAGTTTTGTGACTTGAAATAAGTTATAGTTTTGGAACCTACGGTAGTGCTAAATTCATAATTGTTGGGTAAAAAGTTTTTGGAGGTTGTGTTGTTAAATTACGTTTTTCGCGAGTTCTGTTTAACATAAGATTTGGATCGTATTTTAAAGTGAAAATTCGCGCACGTGAGTGTTTTTGTGAATAATCCATATCAAGATTGATTAGCTGATTTGAAAATTCGATCATTGATGGACTCTGGAGCTGGATTGAACATCCTGAGAACAGACAGACGATAATCATTAACAATCTTCAAGTTCGGTACGCAAAAAGTTTTTCTTCTCTTGTTCTCATGTACAAGTTAG
>JAUESH010000020.1:13816113-13840423 GCA_032275165.1 Synergus magnus | reverse complement strand
TTCATACCTCCAATCTGTTCTGCCTAGAAAAAGGTATTAAATCCTAACAAAAAGATTCAAATTATGATGCACATTGTAACTTTTATATCTTGCATGAATCGTTACTTTGTGTACTTTCGATTTTTAAGTTATTTCATTTTCTGCGCACACGTTAAATATATTTGAATGTACCATTTTGAAAGGCGATTTCTCCAGCTCTGGTTAACAAATAATCCCAACACAGATAATCATAAAAACGTTAACCCTACTTGAGTTGCGGACTTTGTCTGGAAGATAAATTTTAGATGGAGGTGCACAGTCGGACCTGATTTAACTCTTATAACATTCGTCTTTCTCAACTGTACGAATTTCATAATAATTTTATGTTAGGTAGATTAGTCTTGACAACAGTGAAACCCGAGAGCTTCCGTTACCAAGTGACTAAACGTTCGAATTTATTTCTCCGCATCTAACATCATCAATCTCGACAGTTTGCTGCCGTGGCCAAGTCGAGAGTGTCGATATGCTCCCGATATAAATCTTCTATGAGTGAATAAATCGAAAGCAGCGACCGTTTTTCATTAATCTGACTTATATCTGCTGTCCCGTTGGGTGGCTTCAATACCATTTCAACAGGATTTAGAAACTCCATATACACTTTCCTCAAAACCTAAAAGGATTTATTTAAAAATATAATTGCCATATTTTATTGCACTTTTCAATAACCAGCTACTTGGCTTTAAACCCAACATAAATTACCTTATGCAAATGATAACAAGCAGTAAGGTTTCGCCCATAATTATTATGCCGGGGACAAGCGAGCCCCAATTTTTTTTCGTGTTGCAGAAACTAAAAAAGATGTGCAACATCTTTTAACGAAAGGAAATCGGGGAAGAAATGTAACGAGCTCGCGATGAGACCTGGTGCTGTAAATTGAAAAGAAGTTTTGTACTTAAATCCACTTTAGCCCTTTCAGCAGTATTTTAACGTACAAGACCCGCCGCCTCTTCTGTTCGGGCGTCGTTTATGTGTGAGTGGGTCGCTTAAATAATCACCGAGCAAGAATTATCGCGACACGATTATTTCGTGTTTGAACTGTCCAATGTAAGAGAGCTACTTATACTCTTTCTGGACCGCCGTGGCCGTAGCACATAACAAAGCGTGCCGAGCGTTGGATGATCCAAGTTTGGTATATGGTATATGTTACTCTCAGACACAGATTACATACACACATTATCTGCACACATATACAGTTGTCGAACACATTTGCTCACGCAATCACGCGTGTGCGTTTCTACGTATGTGCATCGGTAATACATACGCCAAGAAAAGGCGTGTTGTTCGAAACACTTCCGTGTTGTTCAACTAATGAATCGCCTTCGTCGAGCCCTTACACCCTCGACAGAAAAGACTCACGGTCACGTTATTTTCTTCTCTTAGTCTCCCTTTTTCTCTTTTCCCCTCGTTCTGTCTCTTTCTGTCTCATCCCTACACGACTGTACCGTTTTTGCATCTCTCATTCACTATCGTACTCCCTCGTTGTCATTGGTTTTTTTTTTTTTTTGAGATCTTTCCTTCTTCCCCTTAACAAACTCTCCAATCATAGTACTCACTACTCATTCTCGCATATTTATGAGCCAGATCGAACCCTCCTTCCATAGATCAAAATCTTATCGTCTCTATGTACCATTTGGCATTGTCGAATAATAAAACGTGACTAAAGAATTCGTGTAACCAGTCATACACATCACTTATGCATTTTCAAGTACATGCAGGAAGAGGAATTTATTGATGTCTGGACGTTAATTTTTTAGTTTTTTCTTAAGGGCATGTGGTAATTACCATATGAGTAAATTAAATAACCCCGTTTTTTTCTCACAATTTCTACTTTTTCAAAAAATTAATAGTGCACAGACGTCCGTGTTCACGTTCTTTACGTCTGCGCTCTATTATTTTTTTCAAAAAGTAAAAATTGTGAGAAAAAAACGGGTTATCTAAATTTGCTCATATGGTAAGTAACACATGCCCTTAAGGATGGATACACAGTAAATCCCAGAGTGTCAAAATTTTATCACAATGTGGATCAAAACGTTCCACAATGGAAACAGTTGATGGCAACTATAAAAACTTCATTAACATATTCTTGTGTAGATTTCAATTGTTTTTCCATTGCGCAACAATTTGATCCACTTTTAGATCAAAATGGCTTTGAATTTAGTGTATATTACTTGTATATAGGAAATTTTTTTTTTTTTTTGAAAACTTCCATTACTTTTCTTATAATGATCACGAAATAATAATAAAAATACTTTATTTTTTGTTCCAGGTGAGTGTCCAATGTAGTACTTTTGATTCAAGGTCTTTGTGAGTACGATAAAGTATTTCTACATTTCTCGTTTCCGTCTGATTTATGGTAATTATATTATGATGAGCTATAACTTTTGCAGTAACTTTCTTATTTTAAATCCGTAAATTGTCTTCATGAACTCTGAACAAGTATAACAAATTGAGAGTACAATATTCCTATAGTTTAATTGAACCCAATAATTATCAATGTTAAGAATCAAATTTGAAGAGGATGAATTGTGTTCATCACGGATCTTCTGCCGGTCGTTTACCCGATTCTTTTCCGAAGGAATCGATAACACGTCAAGACATCATCTGAACACGCTGTTCATTGGTAGCATATCGCGTAGCACGACCATTCGTGAACAAGTATAATGCATAACGGACAAACAGGTTGTCCGAGACAAGTTCAGTACCAGTATCTGAATCTAAGATCCCCTGTATGGTTCAACGAAGCCACGACCTCGCCGACACGATTTGCGGCCATTACTCATAGTCATAACTATAATCAGATTCGAAAATTGCCTCCGATAATATTCGTAGACCTCGAACGAAATATTAGATCGATTCTCGATCCTCCCGAGGCTCGCTAGTGGAATTAACAGGATGTTATTTTTTAGTTTCTTTCGAATCGCATTCCCCACAAAAGGTGAATGCGGGCGAGCAGGATATTCTCCTCAAAGGTGAACACAATCGAACAGAATTTTAAACGATTCCAAGGGTGGATAAGAACGAAGAACGGATAGAGGTACTTTCTTGAGAATATTATGTTTATAACGAAGCACCGACGATTATACGAGTCATAATGCTTACGTTAATCTTAACTAGTCTATCTTAACAATATTTTTACTTAATTACCGTATTAAAGTATTCAGAGGAAAATAAGATTCCATTTGTAGAAACATTCAGTGATTATCAATATTTAGGTAAATAATTATTCCCAGGGTTGTCGACTTAACTCCTCCTTACTCAAAAGTATTTGAACAATGGTTTGCCGTGATTTTCAATCTTGTCTGAGCCGTCATTAGCAATTTGCAATTCTCGGAGACGTTAGGATGATCACATTTCGATAAATTGGTGGTGATGTTAAATGTTCCACACCCGATATCGTTTTTCAATTTAAAATCAGAGGGGATAATTTGAGGTCTCAGATAAAGCGTGCTCTGAAAATATAAAAAAACAATATCCATAATTTTTTTTCAAATATTTGTTCTGAGCTTGAAGGTATTCAGTATTACCTTTTCAATGGGACAAGTCCTCCCAATTAGGCTAAAGGCGTTTGGAATATTGAACTTGTTCATCATGTTGTATTTATGCAACATTCTATCTTCTAAAATGCGGCACAGAGCAGAAGGATTGTTAGGAAATTGGAACTCCACTCCATCTTGTCTTGTAACCTTCACCGAGATCTGAAACGTATATACATTTTTGAATTATATTAAGAAGAAAGCTTTAATTAATATAGCAATTACGAATAATAACATCTTTAAAAATAATTACAAAGTACATACCTGCAAGTCATCAGAAAGCGTAATTTCTTTTTCGAATGAAAGGTAGCTAAACTTTTCATTATTTTGTTCTTTGATGTTAAAAGAAATGTCATTGTTAGGAAAGTAATTCAATTTTGCTCCCAGTATTTCACTTCGGTAGTTCAAAGTCTAAATCATAATTATATATTTGCATATAAAATCATAAATACGAAATAATAAAATATTATTTGAATCTACGAAATAATTTTTTTCTAATTGCAACTGATATTCACTTACATTCACTTCTGCGAAAGTCAATAGGCTAATAACCTTTACGAGAATTTTCCACATGTTCCCTCACTGCTTTATTAAGTCACCTTTCTTACAAATTCGAATGAATTATGGGCATTATGCTACCTTTTACAGAGTAAAAATATTACAAATATAAAATTATCAGTAGCTTCTGCGATGCACAATAGTAAAGAAAAGATAGGTCGAATAATTACCGTAAGGATATCGGTGAGCGATAAGGTAATTATTGCCTGAAGGTCAATTTGAGTCAAGTTCCCGCTGTTAATTGGCGCATGACTCCAAACCCGATGCACCTCCTATTCTTTCGTGTGGTAATCGTTGGCGAATCGTCGATTCATTATCCGCGTATTCATGTGCCCTCCTGGCGATACCGTTATTAATTCATGATTAAAAAAATAAGAAGTACTATCTTCAAACCTCCAAGATGTGATGGCGCGAGAGTTCTTTTTTATTATTTATTTCATCAAGGAACAGGCTGCGATATTTGCATCGCAGCTTCAAGAAAGAATGTGTCCGGGACGTACCTGAGGTCTCTTCCTGTTAGTATTAATTAATTCGTTAAATAAGTCGAACCGTACTTTATTGAGTCCATTAGGGAAGAGCAAATGTAAACTTAATAAAGTTATACACTGAATTAATTAAAAAAAACTTTATTACGAAATCGAGTTCATAAATCGTCATACCGGCTCATGATCCATTAATTCTTTAAATTAATGATCGAGTCTCTAAATTATTCACTAAACTTGCATTTATTAATCGCCCGCATTTGAAATGTTCTTGACTGCAATATTGGAATCTCAAAAAAATCGTGTACGCGGAAGCACATGCTAAATGTCCTGATCAGGATAAGACGCTGTAAAGTTGAAATACTATAGACTCTATAACGTTCAGTGCCCAACTGCCCACTGAGCTCATAAATTCATGTAAGTCCGTAAGTGAATGACTTCTCCTTTACTGAAACAACGCATTGGTCACTTGGCATTGGTATAGACTCGTGCTCAGACCATATAACCATAATGAACTTGTCATATTCCCGCTACCGGAAGGAGTTGAGCAGAAGTTCCAGGGGAGAGAGTCATGGAGAAGAATCGAGTTCCGAGGCAGAAGGACGGTTTTCGCGTGTTCTCCAGTGGGGTTCTCCGCCGGTTGCAGAAGGATTTATGGCGTGTGCCGTGGCAGTATTTCCCGGCTGGGCTCGATTCATCTTGTTATACTTCCTCTCCTCTCATAGTTGTACTCTCGGCTGGGCTCCTCTTGAATCCGAGTAAATCTGAACCTCCAACCGCGGCCCCGCGGTGGACCCTGCGCCATAGCTTAATAGTTTTCACGTCTACAATTCCCATCCGACCTCGTGGGCCTGACAATAAATTCCATCGAGAGTCTTATCGAGAGTGCTTAGGATTTGAGAGTCCTGAGTCAAAAGCCGACGAGAAAAGAAAGATCGGGAATTCAACCCTATATGTTTGCCGACCAGCTGACCCCTGTCGGCTCCCTCGAAGCTGCCGTCACGAGAAACCTTTACCTTCTCCTTCTACTGACTCCTATTTATATTTAAGGACACGTTCCTTTCTGTTCGCTCGCATTCACATGTGGTGGAACATCCTTATTCCTTTCTCGATCCAAGCCTTTGCAAAATATTCTTCAGAAGAGCTTGAAAATCAGCCTTGATATCTATCTCCTTTCAAATGTTTCCGCATGAGTGTCACATAAACGTCTTAATTGAAATCTTGCGAAACTTGATGAACTTCGTAACGCAGCCACAAAAATGTGCACACACAGCGATCCGTTAAAATTACTAGTGGAATATATGTGCTTACATAATATGCAGTCACTGTCGGCAAATTACCGAATGCAGATACCTTAGCTGGGACTGGAGTTCTATACACGTTTGAATCAACTTTCTAGGACCGCCTACTTAAACATTGTGTTTAGATTTTCCTGTCGCATCTCCGACTTCTCGATCTCACCGAATGAGATTAGATAATCGGCGGTCACGTACAATCTGATTCTTTACACCAGATTCCAGACCTGAATTTTCCAGATGAAATAAACTCTTACATTACACTTCTTTTCGAATTTCCCAACACGCGGAAATTTGTAGGTTCTTTACGACACGGAGACGCAAACTTTAAAATTTAACTTAAGAATTGGGTTAATGAGAGTTTCCTATTTTATCTATATATAATTGTCTACAATATCTTCTCACTTATGCCTGATCTGACCTTATTTTGTTATAAATTTCTGATAGAAACTTTTTAGCGAAATTATAATAAGAAAGGTTCGTGGGTAACGGAATTCAGGGAAGTTGATGCAAGATAGGGCGAGTGTCTAATCGGTTTCTCGGTTGAAAAGGTTGACAACCGTTACTGTCAGTTGCGACCGACTTGACCCGACCTGGTGAACTCCGTACCCGCTTTACTCTAGTTTCAAGAATGGCAAGCCTTGTAACAGGAACCCGACTCCCTCTTTCTCTTCTTTCTTAACTTTTTCGCATCCTGCGACGCTTAACTCCACGGGAAATGGAGCACCGCTCGATTATACTTCGCCACACTGAACTTACCTGAACTTATTCGAATCGATGGAACTTATGCCAAGAAGGATAAGGAACGCCTTATTCCACTCACTTACTCTAAAGGTGTTGCATAGCGGTCTTTGCCCATTTACAGTGATTCTTCACTCCACGAATATCGATTATAAATCACAGCAAAGTTCACATTTTCCTCCTTATTTATTAGCTTAATTTATATATTCCTCTATATCAAGAAACAATTCACAGGAAAAACAATTAATTGAATTACATCTACTCTTGTGTCAGGTATCGTCAGTTTTATTGTTTGATGATGTTATGATAATTTTATTTCCAAGCTTGTGGTTAAGAAAGAAATTATGTCTACTTAATTTTCACGATTTGGAATTTTAAACCATACAAAGCCGGAAGAAATTGCGACTTTAATTCACTCTTGCAGTTAACAAAGACTGTTGTACTCTAAAGGCATTGTCCTTATAGAGAAGTTTCTTTATTAAAGTAATGAATTTGTGTAAAAAGTAATAGGAAGGGTTTTGGGATTCGAGGGTCAGAATAGAAACTTACTAGACTGTGTAATTCGATGACATTGCTGTATTTCCGGTTCGACCCGTGGTGTGGTTGAGGTCGCGGAGTAATTTTAGCTAAACAAATGGCTGCTCCGTAATCTTGAATCGCTTGTGCCTTCTTTCACTCTCTCCAGGCTCTGTTACCTTCTTTCTGCTCTCTCACTCGACAGACGATCCATTCTCAACTACCTGCACGCTTCGTCGGGCTCGCATAATACACCTGGATGTAAATGTATCAACCAACAATAACTTCCCTGGGAGTTAGTTCATACGTTTTGTGCGTAACCACTGCCGATTACGGTTGGCATCGTCGCAATGATGCAAGCAATTGCAGCCTGTGAAACAGTGGTGTAGATAACCAACCGAGTCCGCAATAACATTTGCTATAGAAGATGCACTGTTGAAATAAGAAGCTATCGTTTTAAAAACAAATCATAAAGACGAGTCTGCTGATGAGTATTTGATTGTTCTTGTAATTTCCGTAAATAATGTGTTGTAATAATATTCCAGTAACATTAGCTCTCAATTTTTGCAATGTTTTTTTGTCTAAAATCCAAAATTGCAACCGAAATCTAAAAATCTAAGACCCAAAGGATCTGGCTTTATTTCAAATTGGCCAGAGTTTATTAACCCATCTTGTTCTGACAAAATTATACGTATCTACTTATAAAGTCCGTCTCCACTTTTCGGAAGGGTATTTCATAGCTTCTGTAAAACTAATCATGCATTTGTAAGCACCATACCTAAGAAGTAAAATGTAGATGATCTCAACTCAAAGAACATAATGTTTCTAAATATTGCTTCTAGCTTAATTCCAGTCTTTTCCGCTTCAGTGTGACTAAGATAATGTTAGTCATTTTTCATAATCAAAATTACACTGTCAGGTTACTTTGAAAATTATAATACCCGTAGAGTCACTTCAAGGTTAGTTGATAACTACAAAATTGTAGACTGAAAGATATTTTGTAATGTATTTCTAGAAATGTCTCCTCCAAAAGAAAGAAAGATGTCATACATTTTTTCTGCATATTACAGATTATATAATATATACTCTAAATATTGATACTTTCTGCATCTTATACCTATGAAATGTCCTTCGCAATTCTACAATCCAATTTACTTTTTAAAAAACGGAAGAGTTTTGTCGAGGTTGACCTTCTTCCACAGTGAAGGGTCAATTGCACTGAGGGAGTAGGTCCCCGTAGCAGATGGTCTTCTTTCAAGTAGGACCGCAAACTCAGCTCTTTTTAAAGCTAATAAATCGCTCGAAGACTCGTTTCCACCTCGTCCCTGACATTCGACCGTTAACATCGCCGAGTCGTCAAACTCATCACGTCTCGGACCAACCACATGGCACAAAGGGCCACGCATTATCGTTCCTCAGGACGAAACGAGTCGTAAACGATGTCTAAAACTCGAAATTGTATGTTCAATTAGTAGTCGGCTCTTTCAGGGATTCCCCGAGCTTTGGATGCATTTCCAGCGTCTGAAGTCTCAATTCCTTTTCGACGTGTCGATCGGTCGTCGTCACATCCATGGTACCATCGTGATTGGTACGAATTTCACGGTTTACGGTCGGATCATTTCAATCGGATGAGTCGGGAAACCATAACAAGCCCACGTAGGGACCAGGTTGCCTGCAGCATCGGATCTGGTAATCAACAATACCTTACGTCGGTAACCCCTGGGATCATAAGACTCGCATGTTTATATACTCCGAGAGCCAGTCTGGTCCCGAAGAAAGTATCGCGTATCTGTGTACGTGGCTTGGAAATTGTCCTTATAACTGCCTACTTGTCTCCTCAGCATACCAGTGCATAATACCCACCCAGAAAACTCGTATGTATTGGTGCGATTATGTATGTTGGTATCGACTATCGATCCCTTTCTCGAAGACTATCGATCGGAGCGTAAAGCCGATTTCGAAATGTTCTTTATCAATCGGTTGCGCACACGCGAACTTCGGTGGCACTAACAGCGAGTGCAGTTTTCTTGAACACCCTCTTGGAACGCTGAGTCAGTTCCAAATCTAAACGACATCACATTAAAGACACTTTTTTCCACTTTACCTTTTTTATTGTATTCTCTGTTCTTTATTCATGTTGTAGAATGCAAGTGTCTTTCGAATGACACCTGCGTTTATGTCTCCATGATAATGATAGCATCTCTAATGCGGGTCTTCGACTTTAGAGGAGAATGGAAATTTACAATGAAAAACTAGGAGAATTTTCAAACAAATTTTTATTACATGTAGTTTCATGTACTAACCAGATTTTGTTCGATTAGAAATACCCAAATTGAAGTTTCATGTGGGAAATTCGAACGTTTCCAAAACTTTATAACATCGCCAATAGCTTTCTATCGATATGCTCAATGAATCTCGATCTAAATCATTGGATACACACTTTTATCAACATTGAAACGTAAAATTCCATTTCTCGCATAAAATTCTATTTCACACATAAATTCAACAGCACATGATATCAACTCGAGGAGAAATCATCCCATTTTGATTTTTCTAAGAACTAGAGCTTTCTCTTAAGTATAATGGTTCGGGGTTGGGTTTAGTTCGACTTAGCTAGCGTGTTCTCCCATCAGTATGTTTGCCGGAGCAGTAAGGTGTTAAGAAGACTGTTCTTTATGAAATGAGCAAGACCGTGGTTTGCATACGTATTAGGTACCGATTTCCAGTGAAGATAATTTGCCAAAGAATAATCTTTCAACCTGAGCTTTTTAAAATGAGAAAGCAATTCCTTTGAAACGTTTACTTTCGACAGTTAGTCGATTGAAGATACGGTTTCATAGAAATTCCAACGAGGGAGAAAGGGTTTTAATTTTCATGGCGACTCTGCAAACTGGCCTCTGGCTATATAAGAGCTCACTAATGTGCGAAATGAAGGTTGCGACTTGTAATTTAGCGAGAGCATGTGGTTCACTCCATTTGTCAAGATCATGATGACGTTGCACATATGTAAATATGTGATTATTATTGGTTAAATATATTTATAGATAGATTGTCACATACATCAATGATCAAATAGACACTGGTTCAAACACACACTTGGTCAAGTAGTAGTTTATACAGAAGGGATGCAATATGTATAACATTGAGAGGAAAAGAAGAGCAGTCACAGAGGCAGAAAGAAATATTGAGGATAAGAAGAAGAAAAAGGAAGATAAGAAGAAGTGGAGAAAGAAGAAAAGGAGAAGGAGGAGGAGGAGCAAGTAGAAGTAGAAAGAGTCAGACAATGATAGCCAAGGACAGGCGGTATTCAAATGCGATCTTCGTGGCTCTACACTGTACAGCAGCGGCGGCAGAACATTTTTGCAGACTACTATGGCTGCAGGACAACCATCCCTTTTTTTCTTTTCTCTTGCTCCCCCTAGTCCTTCTCATCTTCGGTCCTCTACTATCTTTTACCTCCTCGTCGTTGTTATCGTTGTTTCCTTCTGTGACTGCAACCTACATGCTACTTAAATATTCACTTGAAGACTGGTGTGAGGACGCATCCTTAAGACTTCCTTAAAAAAAGTTATCGAAAAAAAGAAATAGGTTCCGTCATTCTTACGACAAAGAATTGTGCATTTTTTCATGATCTTGATGAAGGGTTTCATTTTCCCACATGATGGACGTTCAATCCTCCCGAAGTGTTATTCACATTCATTCGAAAGGACGGTCCTAGATAAAAGATATCCGGCGCCTTGCTGGGGGATCATTAGCGTGAGATCGTGTGACGTAACGAGCCGATCAATGTCGCTCTGCCTCTCTAGGAGTAATGATCGTGTAGCGAGAGGTATTAGCATCCTGAGCCGGACCGTTAAACAACAAAACCTTACCTCCTGACCTTTGGCACGATCACTGCGATCGTTGACTGGTACCTGCGAGTACCAGTATCTAAGCTAGGACTAGCCCCATGACGAAGGGGGATCTCGACTATAGTGCACCAGAGAACCTGACTTTTTCCATTTTTTTCGACGATCTTGGTCTATCGAAATCGCAGCCATTATCTCTCGACCTTTGCCATTAAACTGAGAAATAGATACTCGCCCAATGACGTTGACGATTTTCGTAGTTGCAGTTACCGCCCGTCTTGCGAGTTATTGCCTTTCAAGGCTCTCAAAGAGCACGTGTGACTGCACGTAGCACATACATACCAATAGAATGCAGTCGCTATACGCGTTCTCTATACTCGGATATAATTTATGCTCGCCGGTTTTCTACTTTTAAGTTCACTCACATGTGACTCATGCACATTTATTATGTAATTATCCTACTGAGTGTATTATTTCCTCGCAAAAATCAATCGAGGATTAAGCATTCATAAGTTATTCTTAATTCGGTAAGGCGCCGAGGAAAACTTATGAGAAAGTAGAGCGATACTTGGGTATTGAAATTCAGGACTGGGAGTGCTGGAATTTTATATTATTTATTAAGTATAACATCTCGTGTTACAATAATTAATTTTCTAAAATATAATGTTTCATTTTAATCAAAAGTATAACTTATAAGGATAGATAATCTCACAACATTCCTAAGATTTCGTAAATATTAATGAGATTTTGTATTCACATAGTAAATACTTATCGTAGTTTGCAGTTAGTGGTTATCATTTTGACACCTGCTGCAACTGAACTTTATGCAATCTCTAGATTAGCTTTCGATTTTTCAAATTAAGAATTCCCAGCAATAATATTGCAATCATATGATCAATGTCAGAATTTCATTAATTTTCTATTTTCCATAATGTAATTAGATTAAATTAGTATAATTATTAGTACTTGGAGCAAAGGTTGTTCGTGAAGGTGAAGGGAGACAATATTTAATCTCATTGCAATTTAGAACATTGCAATATATACAAACGAGAATATATACAAACCCGTGAAACCTCACCTTGAGATCTTCGTCACGATCGTAGGCGGTGGAGAGTCGATCGCCTACAAGGCCAGTTCTATAAAATCTTACTTTTCCTCGGATTCGACTGTCTTTTTTGTAGACTCCTTTATTCGCTTCAAAGGAACGAAACCACAAGTTTCATCAGCCGAGTGGAGAACTTAACCATTTGCCACTACTTATGCAAAAAACGTGAGAACTTCTTGCATTGAAAACGTTCTTATTATGTAGAAAACATGTTTCTTAAGACATATCAGTCTCCTTAAAATACTTCACAAACGGTGGTGTAAATTAGAATTCAAATAGAAAAAGATGCAAATGGGTCAACTATATTTTAGTTTTTTATGCCCAATCCTTCTAAAGGAGTTTCTGTAATTCAATTCAATGGATTTAAAATTAATAACTATAAGTACAGCAATATGACTTCTTAATACAATATTTTTAAAATTATTTTATGACTTTTCCACCTGGTAGTATTGACCTCAAAAGTCCTCTTGATGATTTTTCTTTTTTGCAAACTGTTTTGCATCGATTCATGACCTTCGACTCAATCATTTAAAAACCCGACACGTACATTAAGACGAACATTACCGGAACGTGTAGAGCTATTTCGAGCAATCGCAGTGGTCAGTAATCGAGTTGTAGGATGTAGACAAATCGACGTAGGCCCTCAGATCGATGAAAGTCGATAAGTCGAGAAATTCTACTCTATTTGATAATAAATTTATGTTTGTTTCTTTTTCTTGGATGCAGAATCAATTGTTTACCAAGCAGAGTTCTGCCGAAATTTATATGATATTCAAATATTGAACAACCCTTCGAGCTCTTTAGCACTTTTCTCTATCTCTCCTTTTCCCTCAGAAACCCAAATACGAAATGAGTCAGGCTTGAAGTTATTCGACTAATATTTGCTCAGTGTGTTTTCTCTTTCGTTTCAGGGTGGTTTTCTTAGGATATTTCAAAGAATCCTTAAAGGATACCTGTCTGTTCTTAAAATATTATTATTCAGGTGCATTTACCAAAATTCGAACTTGAAAATCGAGTTGAAAATTTAGTACAGTTTGTTAACCAAATTTTTAATTATAAATTTAAAATTACTGCTTAGTTTTCTTTTACCTTTTAATACAGAAAATACAAAGTTTGCAAAAATCCTGTTCATTTGTAAACTAGAAGGTAAGTAGCCTCGGGGGCTGGTTCTGGTCTCTGGCAATGTTGTCTTCGGGTTTTGCGAGGCTGTCTCTGCCAATTTTTTCTTATTTTCGTCCTTTCCTTTCCGTTCATCTCATCCTTCCTTCTTCTCACTTCTTCTTTCTCCTTACTCAATACCTCAATCCATATTCCGTCACTTATTAGTGGCTCCCTCCGTGGTAGAATTTCACAGAATATTCCCCTCTCTTTCCTGTCTCGGCTGTCGTTTCGCGTATTCTGCTATGCTTACTATTTTCCATTGAGCCGATAATATGGTCCTTTTCTACGCCCGAAGAAGTATATTGAGCAGATCCCGGGCAGCGCCGCCGATTCAAGTAATAAGTAATCAGTATCGATTCCGTTCAGCTCATCGAGTTCACGATTGGAAGACCTACGGGAGTTGTTCTTCAAGTGCGTGGGAAATTCTACATCCTTCCTATCACATTACCTCCTCCCAATCTTTCTTTGCTACCCATACCTTCATTACTTCTATTCCGCGTCATTATGTTTACCAAGGTACGAATTATTTGGATCGTCTCGCTTCTTTCCACCCTCTTTCCAAGCTCCTTTCACCTGCAAAATGCTTCTCTAATGAGGGTATTGATTCATTTCCATTTTTATCGGCATTTGACTCAATTGCCAACTCAATCTTGAGAACAAATGACTTGCGTCAAATTGACTCTCCGGACAGTTATTAAGAAATGAAACATTAAACATGATTTCAGATTCATTATTATTTCGCGGGAAATTAAAAATGTGATGGTTCTGAAACGCTTTGCGATTAGTGATGCATATCGAGCGATCAAGAATGACAAAACTGATCGTTTTTTTTAGAACTTCAGATCGGTTCGAATCGGATCGTGAAACGAGCAGCAGCTTGCTAAGTCGATCGAGCCGCTCGAAAGTTGAGCAATTATTTGTAATTATTATGTGTACCTAAATATTTTCTAAGATTATGTGGAAACTGATTTATAAATTAGGTTAATAATAAAAAATCAGTTAATCAATCAGACTACTCCATACTTTTCTTTATTCTTATATAATTTCGGGAAAAAGGGTTTGAAAGTGAATAAAATAGTGTTAATATTACCAGATTTTTTTTTAAAAAAGAAGGGAATTATTTTTGTTGAGTTGTATATTTCCTTTGTTTTCAAATCAGTTTTTCGTTTTCCATTCTCTCTTGATAATATTTTCAAAATCTGACGTTTCACAAGTGGATCGATCAAATGAAGATACAGACATCTCGGTTCGGAAAATTTCACAAATTTCAATCGATCACGAGTGTTTCTCGGCTCTCGACACGCATCACTATTTGCGATTATGCACTTCGCATAAAATTCTTGTCCCAAGTTATTATTATTATAGTTGTTATCGCTCCAGATATTTCTGAATAAGAAATAAAAATTGATTGGAATGAGATTAAGAATGTGAAGGAAATTTTTTCCGGGATTTCGACTCGTTCCCTCCCTTTCTCTCATTCTCTGTGCCGCTCCCTCTCGCGTTTTTTCTTGTCTCTGGCCGTATTTAATTACAGTTTAATCTCGAATCGAACGATGCGGCCTGGCGTTCTGTATTCGCTTAACCCTGAAAGCTTCGGTACTTGCACTTGCAAGCAAATGCATTTGTATGCGCTCTGCTCGCCATGCACCGGATCCAATTCTCTTTTTGCCGCGTTTCGTTCCGTGCTCGGTCGTTCTAGTTTATTTCTGGTGACTCTCTTGGGCCTTGCCCTGCCTTGCTGACCGAGCCAAGGCCCTTTTGGGTCCAGAGAACCCGCGAGCCTACCCAAAGCATTGTTTCGAGTCTCAATGGTTGAGTATCGGGTTGAGCCTTAGAACTCGACGTCCCCTTCATCAAAGTAATGATCTTTCACCCGAGGCTGTTAAATGAATCTCCGCCTCAACCATTTTTTTTATTTATTCTCTGAATCCACGGATCTTTTGAAAAAATTCCCCTTTTTATGTTCCAAGAGAAAATTAAAAAGCTTTGTTGAATAATGAAAATAAAAATGCAGAACACGTGACCGAAAGTGTGTAAGGGTTTCTGCCCGGGGCTATACGATCCCTAAAAAGAAAGAGAGATGAGGCTTTCTTCTTTATGTCAATTGCAATTTGAGGTCCCCCAAATGAAAAAATGTAATTATTATAAAGGAAGAAAGTGTCTTTAATAACGGTTTTATTGCCAAGGGTATCGTGATGAGTATATAATTTTTGAAAAATCTACTTTCACGACAAATGTCATTCTATTTTTTCGTTCGAGTCGTGACTTTGTTTCCGACGTTAATTTGGCAAGTCCATTACACTGGGAGCGCGTATAGTAATGAGTTCTGTAATGTGCAACTTTCCTGAATCCCCTTTCCTCTCTCCTTCTCTTTCTCTCTCTCCTGATCTCGGGGGTCTTCGGCTTGAGGCCGTCGACGCGGGTAACCATGCGCTCGCTTTCGGGCTCGCCTTACTTGCATGATTGCAAAAACAAACGACACGAAAAACTCTGCGAGATAACACTGCGAGAAAGAGAGAGAAGGGTAAGGAGTGGTCCGAGGACCGAACGATCGGGCCTGTAAAACCGGAATTTTATACAGTGGCGTAACACGCTAAATAATATCGCGCAAATCTCATAACCAAATTGTCATTCTTTTCAAAGCAATTAATTTTTCGGTACGCAAACTCAGACTTTAGTCAGAATTTCTAACAACAGAAGGTCGCCTGAATTTTGCTTTTTAGAGTCACCTGATTTCCGTATCATTCGACTTCGCATGTTATCACGATCAGTTATCTAAGTCCAGTGAATGACCTTTTTATTCCGCTTCTAAATAGACATTAAATTGTATTTTGCAAATAAAAAGTTGCAGATTTCATCGGAAGATATCCTTAATCAAGGTTACGGAACGACCTTCGAGGCATTTTATGGAGTATTCTATCTCGCCTCGGAACTAGCTTTATCTGTAAGATCCAAGCCTTTAAATGGTCAAGAGGGGAGCGTTATCGATAAAGGAGAGCCATTAGTCAAGAGGCTCCAGGTATTATAGGGCCACGTATGCTTGCGACTTGCTGCGGCGATGGCCAGAAGTTCTGATGACCTTGGCAAGGTTACCGCATCCTAACTACACCTCGGCCCTTCCACCTTGCTCCAGCGAGCAGCGTGCCCTTATTATTATTATTATAAAGCATTCGTCCTGATTCCTCGAGGCCAGGTGCCATTCATTCCACTGGCTATCGCTCTTCGAGTCTTCGTGCAACGCGACGCCCCCTCCCCCCTCATCCTTATTTTTTGCATCTGCCTTGTTACGTGCACGGCATTCTTTTTTTGGCATTGAAATCAAAACTCCCGTGGTTGGGCTCTATTATCTGATTCGAGAAACGAGGACACTTTGGTTCTTCTTTTTTTGTCAGGTTTGCGGTGTCTTTGAAACAAGTTTTTCATTATTAGGTGAAAGAAGCACCAGTTGACTTTCTGATTTGAATTAAACTTACTTCAGCTTTTGGAAAATTTGATTATGAGCTCTCTAAATCTGAATCAGCGTTAAGTATACCACTGATTCCAATTGGCGTATATACGCTGATGAATCAGTGGAATTTCACTGATGGAGGATTCATTCATTCACTGGTTCATCAGCATAATTCACTGGTTCATCAGTGTATATATGCTGATTGGAATCAGTGGTATACTTATCGCTGATTCAAATTAAAAGAGAGAGAGAAAGAGGGATGTTATTATGGTTCCAAAATTGTAGGGCTCTCATGTTGGAAAAATTGTGAGTTAGAAACCCAACATAGTTTGATGATTCTTTGGTACTGATCCTGGGTGTTGAATTAAAAGGTATGGGGATATAAAAAAAATGATTAAAATAGGTTTTGAACAAAGGATTACACAAGTGTTTAGTTAGGTTTTTCTGTTTGCTTTTCAGTTGAGCATATTAACAGGTGGCATCACAAAGTTGTTCGTTTCGTGAAGTGGTCTGTCATCCTTAAATCACCTGGTCAGATGCTGGTTTCGCACAGTATGACGTCTTGTTTACAAATGATCTCAATTTATCGACGCTTCCTCTATCTCGCTAATACAACTTGGTTGTGAAAAATGGAGGCGTTGACTCGAGTAAATCGTTTTCTGCTAGCAAAAAAAAAAACCCAATAAGTACACGAATCTTGATGTCAATATAGTATAAAGAAAAAGGCCCTGTTCGCATTCAGATGATTCACTTGTAAATTATTTTATTTGAGACCTAAGAATGTATTCGACTATTGAACTTGTATCAATTCTCTGGTTTTTTTTTTATATAGTGAAAGAAGAAGGAGGTCTACGAAGAAGTTATGATAATTAAATTAATAAATATTATTTACTTCTGTTTCTAGGTCGAAGACAGGCGAGACAAGCGACACGCACGAGGAAAATAGTAGTAGTGGTGGTGGTGGTTTTGGTAAATGGTTGCGAGATCATCTCGGAGGAAGCCTAAAGGGCAGTCACGACATTAACACAACTAATTCATCAAAATCGAAGGGAACAGTCAAAATTCCAGCAAATGAAAAGAATGTCGCGAGAAACACGTACACTTCTCAAAACTTGTACTGCAGCCTACCTCGGGAACATGGTAGGCACTATCATAATGGCACTCGTAAGTCGGTCAGCGTTTCTCCGAAGTCGCAAGTCCACGATCGACCACGTACTAATAGTGCAAGCCTTCACGAGAAGTCGTTCTCTGGTGACCTTGGGAACCTGACGAGGGGAGGGCCTATCTACGGAAGCGAGGGCAAAAGCGTCAGGAAGCGCAACAAGGATCGCCGAAGACACTCCATGAACGATGTCCACGAGCAGAGTCGTCATCGTCGCAAAAGGTAAGTCAAGTGTAATTGAAAGTTGTGCTTTGACTTATTTTAAAAAGCTGTCGTTAAATTTCTTCAATCGGTTCAAATTCCTGAAAATTCCATGAAATCGTTTTAAATCATTCCATCCGTCCTGAGTATTTGGTCCTTATCATTTTGGACCTTATTTTTATCTTTTATATTTGGACCTTGTCTTCTTGGGTTCTTATGTTTTGGGCCTTATTTTTGTGTCTCATTTTTGGTTCTATTTTTCAGCCTCGATTGTACATAAATCTTGATAATCATTTCATTTCATAAGCAAGATTATTCAAGTGTTTGTTGATGATTAAGGGCGATAGTCTCTACAATAACAGTAAAGAATACCAATCGAGTGCAGTATTATTTAAGCATAAAAGATTGCATAAAGAGAATAAGATGTATCCATTATCCAAAGCAGTACCGTTAGCAACAATCTCCTCTTAAAGTCCCGCCATTACAATGCAGAAAACACAGAAAGCCTTTTTGTCCTTCACATCCTCTGGATCCCGGAAAAGAAGGGTCTAACATATCCGTAAAGTTCTTCCTCTCGGTCGATCCTGAGACCTCTGAACAGTCTGAACAGGAGACTTGTACCGGAAGAGTTCCATTGAAATACGTCCCTAGAATTCCGCGGGATATTCCAGGAACGTACTTCAGCGACAATGCGCCCTTGTAAATAAATCGGGAATATCGACGTCTCTCTTTCCTGGTTCGCGAGAACGCCCCTAGAAGCGAGACTTGTCCTCACTAGGATGATTTAACGCAGCAAGGATCTGGCGAGGCCCCATATAGCGAATGATGCCCGTACTCGTCTCTGGACTCGGGTCTTTCGTCGCTTGTTTTAAGTGTCCATGTCTGGTATGCGCTCGGTGTGTACAGCGGGATATATGGCAAGTCTTGTTGGTCCCTTACGCGGGACTCATAGTACTATAGAGGGTCCATCGTGGTGCCTGGCAGGATCTCCGTAGATGTCCGCAAACGCGAAATACCAACGCGGCGTGCAATGCGAGGCCTTCTCGACACCGCGCTGAGTCTCTTCAGCTCGGGGTCTGCGGGTTGTTGGGGTTTGAATTTACGGCAGGGTCCGCGATAACCTTGATACGACCGACACGAACGCACTGGTCTCGAAGAAGCTGCCGCGAGAATATCGCCTCTGAGAGTATATTGCAACTTGACGCCATCCTGCTCGAAAGCATTCGGATATTGGCGAGAATTTTAACCCAAGAGAGTTCCTGGTTCAGAGGATTGCTCACTGCTCAACACAAGCTAAAGTTCTCATAGCGGAAGAAATAAGGAGGCGCAATGGCATTTCTTCTTTGAAGAAAAGATGATCTTGCAAGCATGTTCTTGTAACCAGCGGTCATCATTTTCACGGGGTTTGCTCATCTGGAGTATAAATCTGCACGAAAACTTGGGTCAACAACGATCTTTGAAGCACAACATGTGCATCAATCGTTTTTGTTTATCAGATCTGAGTGCCATATTCAATTCACTGTCTTCTGCTGAAAAATTCTCACTAGACTTATTGTATTGTTTGTATTCTTGTAAATGCTTCTTCAAAATGACATGTTTCTTTCATTTCATCGGATGTTATTTCCTTTTGGAGGAAGTTACGTTATGCTGAACAATTTAGATTAAATCTTGTTTGGTTTTATACTGAATATCTATTACAGAATTAACCAAACAGTAAAGAGAATTTTAAAAGATGTATTTAGAAAATTTTTTTTCTTGCAAACTCAGGGGGTTGACCCTGGAACGTGGGCGTTTGTACGTGCTTGAGTCCGAAATAGGAGTTTGGGTACGAGTAATGGGAAGTGGTACCGTGGGTAAAGCAAGATAGCCAGATTTGGAGTAGATGTCAAGTTGTTATCCACGAATCTGTTGACATGGACTGTCCTCTTCCCTTCTTCGTACACTTCTTCGTACACTTCTTCCTGGTAAATGGTATCAACGCTGGACTCGTCTTCCCGTTTGCGATTCTGGGCCCTTCGTGCTTCCCCCTTCCCCCTTCCTCCTCCTCCTCCTCCTCCTCTCTTTACTCTTCCTTTTTCTCTCATCTCCTCTTTTCTCGTCGAGCTAAATATAACCAAGCTCACGCTATAAATAGAATAACCCCGAAGTTCAAAATGACCAGAATCAGCCTCGGCAAGATGATCAGCATCGGCATCTCTTCCTTCGTCTTCTTTCTTCAGTTTTATCGTTTATTTTGCTTCTCCTCTATCTTCATTTTCCTTTTTCTTTCTGTCCTTTTTGTTTATCATCTCTTTTCTTTTTATCTCTTTCCTCTTTAATTCTTTTTATTTATTATCCTTTTTCACTAGATTCCTTTGCGCCTCTTCCTTCTTTCCTCGAGCGTGTCTTGCCCACCTCTTTCTTTATCTCGACGCGAGTTGCCTCCTCTCCCTCTTCTTTACGCCTCCGCCAAATGTATGGACATCCTCCAGTCCTCCTCGATCCCGGAGTCGACCTCACCTCCGAGGTCGACTCCCTCGATAAGGGGCCAGTGACTCCCCCGAGATGATGCCTGCAGTTGTATCCTGATGTGAACCTCAAGGTCGAGGAAAGAAAAAGGAACACTAGATCCTTCTCGAGATATGAGAAAGCGGAGGAGAGGAAACAAGATGTTTCGTAAGTTTGATTGTTGTTTTGACGTCAGTACTCGAGGGATGGACAGAACGACAACCCAACGCAAATTAGGTACTACTTCAAATCCGAAGATTCAACATGCATCTCCTCGATTGAATTTATAATGGAATGCAGTTTCTTTTCACTTCAGGCTTGTTATGTAACAGGAATCAAAAATCTGAGTTTATTTAGCACTCCGGCGTTTCTATAGTACCTTCAGTCTATATCTTTATGATGAACAGACAGTGTATAAACTCTCTAAGAAAATAGAAAACAAAATTGAGTTTGCAGGATAGATCCCAAATTATTCCTTACGATATTACGTAATCCATGGCATGGTATTTTCATCGAATGTCAACTCTACATTACAAGAGTCGTTACCTCTTCCTCACTGTACTTTGATATAGAAGTATCATTTCTCAGTAGACTCTAGCAGATTATTTATCAAAATCTCTACATGCTCCAGTCATCCATTGATAACTCCATATGCCCATTAACTTTGGTTCTTTAACTATCACAATAGCTAGCAGCATAATAATAACAATTCCAAACATACTATAATCGTATAATTCATCAGCCAAGGAATTATATAGGATTCTCTGGATTCTATACCTAATCTCTTATTGTGCAATCCACCTTAAGTCATCTCATCTACCCCTTCGATTCTTCTTCGGCCATCCACAGACCTCCAACAATGAGAAGTGGAAAAGAAATGTTGGACAGAGACGAAATATAGTAATCCACCCTCGACATGAGCGGACCAAGGGATTAATGGCAGTGACATCCTGCTCGTGGCCAGATGAGGCTCTTCGTCTTACTCGAGGTGCTCAAGGTACTCGAGGTGAAGAAAGAAAAGGAGGGGGTTAGAGGTAATGTGAGTCGGGAACATTGACCTTAGATTCGAGCTGCGTCCTTGAAAATACACCTAACAAGATGGCGATCTTTATACAACTATCACCACAATTGCTACCTATCAATGTTGGATATGTGTATCAAGTCGCGTTCTATTTGACGATTGCCGATTCGCCACGCTTGCATTCTCGAATGAATGTGGTTTCTTCTGGTTGTGCGTGTCTACTTATATGCTGTCAGACGTTAAGCCAGTTAGTCCAGTTTCCAGCGATATCACGAATGCTTCGTATAATCGACGCCTTCGAGACGAATTCAGAAGAGTTTGACTCAATGTTATTTTCGTAACTTCTCAGAAATGAAGATCAGAAGCAGGAAGGCGAGGAAAAAGTAACTGTGAACATTTTTTTTCTTGATTATATAGAATGATTTTGTACATATTAAAGTACATCAAAGTAAATAACGATATCTTAACAAGTGTTATTTAGATATTAAAATCAGTTGCAACAAAAATAAACATTGAAATTGGTGAGCATCACCGCATATGCAGTACTGTTAAACAGTTAAATGTTACTCTAAACAGTGTCTAATTGCAGAGAAAAGTTAAAGTAGGTTTTCAGTAAATGAACATCAAATTTGAATCATGAATTGAGTTGTAACTAATGAGGTCTGTGACAAGAAAAAATATCTTATATTTTAATTAAAAGATGCCACGAGATGATATCTCATATTACTGCACATTATCAATATGTTGCAATCATTCGAAACAAGTTTGTATACCCCATTTAAATGATGCTCTGATCTGCCGAACCAACTTGTTACAAATCACGTAATTTATTAGATGACATTAACAAACCCATTCGCTTAATCATGAAATCATGACTGAATATAGGTCGCCTGGAGCTAATTGCCTCAATTAAGGAATATAACTTTTGTGCTATAAGTACCACTGGTATTAATCTTGATCATATTTAAGATCTCCACTTAAAAGAAGAATAGATTCTACAACATTTAGTTGTTGAATAAGAATAAGCACCATCCAACTCTGAAGTTACATTACTATACATGAAGAAATTGTACAGTGTATTATTACCTAAAGAAGATTAAGATGATTTGATCATCATCGATAAAAGCTATCAATTTTTTAGCAGTTTTTTGCACAGGGTTCAACAATACCATTTTTTTAAATCTATTCAAGTTGACATCTTACGATCCTTCCAATTTGCCGATTCGATATTCGCTTGTAGTCCCTGCCATCTATCCTCGTCAAGATTTGATGATCATTGACAGCTTGACAGTTTATTTTGATATCACGCTCGGTTAAACTTCAAGTTCAAAGTCAGGCGACTTTACTTGTTGCTTATTCTAGAGGGCATCGAACCAAGGAACGATACATTCCGTTTCTCTTTCTACCCATTCCTATGTAACTCTCGGTTCGTGTAATCGAATTGGAACTCCATTGTCATCGCGTCCAATGAAAAGAAAAAAGGACTTGGTAGTAATCCGCTTTTCTCGATAATTCAATTTAAGCAGTCGCTGTTGCTCTATCTTCATTAAAAAAGAAGTGACGTAAGAAAAGATCGACTCTTAAATTGTTCGTAAAAAAAATTAAAAGACCAAGAGTGTCTCTATTTCGAAATTGTTCAATTTCAAACTATATGACTACAGTCATTTGTAAATTACCTTATTTAATAAGTTGCTTCTCTATCAACCCTGAATTTGATCCTGAAACATTAAATTTCATCCCTCGGAATGTTGAAACCTGCATTTCCCGCTGGAATGTACATGTCACCAAATTGAAAAACATGTAGATAGGATGACATGTAAAAAGGGCACATTCAATTTTGACAGTCGAACCTGACATGGGCGGCGAGGATATCTTCTGAGTGTACGGAGTCACCGTGTACCCCTGAGATGAAAAAGGAGAAAGTGTATATAGTGTATAGTTGCAGTTATGGTTGTGTATGTGGAGGAGGGTGTACGTGTATTTACGTGCGCGACACGTACTAGGGTCCGTACCCAATGCAACCAGGGATCCTTGAACCTACAGGAATGCTGGCAACCCACGCGGCCTTAAGTACCCCACTCTTCCTTTTCACCCGATCTAATCTTCGTAGGGTCCCGTATATACGTCAGGGCTAACCTTATTGGTTGAATAAGCGTGTATTCTCGTCACCTCTCTTTATTTATTCACGCTGCTTTAGTTGCTACGTGAATGCACACACGTATCTTTCAAGGTGTTTGCGGTCACTTCAATCCTCCGGTGAAGCTATTCCTAGGCCAAGGTTGATTACTTATTAGAATTGTTTAACCAGGGTGTCTTCCTTGAAATTCCTTAAAATCTTAAAATCTATTATATGTCTTTTAAAAAACTCGTCAAATCTTTAGTAATTCTTTAACAATACTTAAAATCTCTTTGAAATCTCTTCAAATCTTTAAATTTTCTAAAATCCCTTAAAATCTCTTTAAAATTCTTAAAATTTTCTTTTTTTTTTTTAAATCTCTTGAAATCCCTTCAAATTCATTCAAATCTTTTTAAATAACTCGCTTGACATTCTTTAGTATCACTAAAAATTCTTTAAAATTCCTTAAAATCCTTCTGATTCTTTTAAAATCCCTACAAATCTTTAGTAATTCTTTGATACACTGAAAAAAAAGGTTTGGTCCGGACAACAAAATAATTTTGTTGGTATTTGTGCAACAAAATTTTTTTGTTGGCT
>JAUESH010000020.1:13793382-13816013 GCA_032275165.1 Synergus magnus | reverse complement strand
ACGCTCACAATAATAAATATTTTTTGCTAAAACTAGGCCATTTACCTCCGTTTCGTTCAGACGAAGGTAAATGGCCTGGTTTTAGCAAAAAATATTTATTATTGCAAGCGTAAAGTTGCGGAAAATAAATGGCTCTTATGGTGAAGTATCACATACCCTTAAAGTCTCTTCGAAATTTCTTCAAATTCTTTAAAATCCTTTAAATATTTTCAAATCTCTTTAAATCTCTTTAAATACCCTGATTAAAAATGTCTTGTAATCTTATGAAAATCTTGCAACTCTTTTGAAACCTATTTCTCACCTATTTTTATTTAAAAAATTACCTTTTCACATTTTTTAATGACAATAAATACTGTAATGACTGATATTATTACTATCGTAAGAGGGACCTTATATTTATAAGCAGGAAAAATGTGCGAATTTTCTGAGAATTTCGTAGAAAAAATTTAGTAGAGACACCATGTTTAATTTAATTCATTAAAATTATAGTTGGCTAGATTTATCAGTGTGGTTCAGATATTTGCAATTATTTCTTCTAAAACGATACTTACGAACTTCATTAATTTAACCATCTGAATTATTTTTTACTGAAACTTAATAAGTATCCATCTCAGCTCACTGAACTGAGTCTAAACCTTAAAATTAGCATAGCCGATTGATTTCCCCATTTCCCTCTCCCTAACCCATCATCGCTGACCATCTTGCTCGAATCCTCGCTTGACTTCATTGTTTTACTCGGCAGATGTTTCATCTCGAGTCAAAATATCTTCCTGTCAGAAATTTTTTTCTGTAAAGAGTCTTTTAATTGGATTCTCGATTGCTTTCACCATGGAAAATCTATCGACCCTTGATGAAGATTTTCTGATTCCACAAGAAGGGGATTTTGATTCAGAAAATCAGTACGATGATTTTAAGGAGAATATTGTAAATGTCAATTTTGACGTTTCTCACGGAGAAAACTTGGAAGTAGATTGTGAAGATGAACCTGAGTATAAAAATTTCGCAGAGGTGAAGTGTATATTTTTATCTTTTAAAATATTTTAATAATTTATTAGAGCACTAATTAGACTCCGAGGTTTAAGTAAAATTTTTGACATCCTCTCAAAGGTTTCAAAAAAGTATGGGCATTCGGAGAAAAGTTTAAAAAGCGAAGAAAGCCAGAAGATTGATTTGGAGTCGATTGAATCGCACTCAGATTTGGTAGAAGGAGGCGAAGAAGGGGAGGAAGTTAAAAGGAAGATAGAGATTGGGTTACAGGAACAGGAAGTGGCGAGTTTGACACCACCATTGACAGAAAAAAGTGAAGAGGAAGTTCGACCCTTGGACTCTGATCATTCCTTTGAGGTTCCAGCCGAGGTTCGCATTAACTTGTCATGCACAGTTGTGATACCAGTTGAATTACAATTTCTCGCAACTTTCGTTATCTCTTAAGTTAAAAAAAAATAAGCAAAATAAGAAAACTATTTTTCGATAGAAAACTAGAAAGAAAGGATAGAGTTATCTAGTCAAAAAGTAAATAATTTTCCAGAGAAAGAGAGAGATTTATATAGAAAGATAAATAAATATGAGGAGAATAAAGAGTAATCAGAGAATCTGGACTCGTCACTCCTTTCCTTATTTAGGTGTTGCAAGATCGTGAAGCGATGATTAGCAAACTTAAGGAACTGTGGAAAGAGCAGCCAGCGTTGAGGCGAAAAAACAAGCTTCTGGAGTTCTGGGTGGTCAAACACATGGCGAAGGTCAGGGCAGTGCTGGTATCATCATATCTCAAGGTCGATTCTAACAAGACCTTGGAATTCCGAGCGCGCGTTATCTTCCGTCGCTTGACTCTTCTCGTCGTCGAGACTCGAGAGTCGAGCCCTTTTCGTGTAATTTCCTCGGCATTCCTGGTCGAACTCATTTTTCATCTCCTCCTTTATTGTTCATCGAGGTTAAGCCAGTGACCTTCGCATCCATCAGCCATGGTTCTTTCTTCTGATCCAGGCAGACCAACCAGAAAATCACTCCTAAGGACGTGTCGATGCAATTTCAAGAGTTGAACCTGGTGTACAACAAGGCACTTCGGATGTATCAGCAAGATTCTGAGCGAATCCTGGCGATGCAGAATCAGCTGCAGATGGAGGTTGATAATTACGAAAACAAGGTCCAGGAAGTACTGGATAGAGATGAAAGGGCGTTTCAGGATCTGATCGATCAGGAAAGGATGATTGGAGTCGGTTTGAAATTTTCTATGTCTGCTAAGCAGGTCTCTGAAGTCGATTTTAACAATCTTGTTCGGCAACAGGTTCGTTCAATTTGAAGTCAGAACTCTTTAATAAATTATTAATTTGATTTATTTCTTATTTTTTGAAATATCTCTCTTTCATTTTGTGGTATTTGTTCAAAGAAAATTCTCGAGATTTTTAAACTACTAAAATTCAATTCTAAATTAATTAATAAAAGTTAACTACTCCATTCATCATTACTCAAAATAGACCATACATCGTGAAATGCTAATAAGCTGTCGCATAAATCATATTCACCACCATTACCTCTTGGAGGACCTAACCGAGAAAGTAGCAAAAATAGAAAATTTGACACCAGACAAAACCTTTCTGGACTTCCATCTTTTGCGAAGTAAGAACGTAATTTTCAAAGAGAAGGTAGACGAACAAACTGGCGAAGTCGACAAGCTGCGTGCCAAGTAAAGGAAATATGATATTCAGTAACTAAGGGGAATGGGGCAGGGGGGAAAGTCTAGATGACTTCTCGTCTACAGTGCATATTCATGTATGGTATGTGCTTTCAACCTGGTGAACTCGTTTCAAAAAATACATGACGCGAGACACGATCCACTTTTATCCAACCCATTAACTCGAAAGGCAAAAGCGAATCTTGTAGTGTATCAAAAAGATTAGGAGAATCAACTCTTCATTTAAAAATGCATGTCGAATGTACTCTTAATAGCTGTCGGCTTTAGATTTCAGCCAGCTCTTAAGGCGCAAAATTTAAATTCTGTGAAGGTTACTTTTTTACCAGGGTCTATTTAGAAATTTGAAAAAAAAAAAAAAAAAAACGAATCAAGAATTTATATTTATTTTACATTAAATAAATACTTTACCTATGCAGGATTTATGAAGCTAATAATAAAATAGCATTTTACAAGGAAAAGGACTTTATTCTTATGGATAACATAGAGGAATGGGCAGAAAAATTGGATACAGTAGAAGTGGCTTGTGCTTTAGAAACCAAGCGTCTTAATAAACTTCGTCTTCAACAAAAAAAACGAATTCATTCGACTCGAAACAAGAAAATTGGTCGCTTCCTTGATATGTAAGATTTTAAGCAACCATTTAATACTTCTAATTTAACTCAGTATTAACAACTTATCATTTGTTTAAAATTCAATGTAGACCACAGTTCCAGGGTATTTACCAATCTGTAAAAAGATTCGAAAATTATAAAGGTAACAACTTGGAAATAATATATAGTGGAAAGTTGGCAGCTAGCTCAACATCTTTGGCAGTGTCTAAAACTAAATCAATATTAAAACCAGGAAGAGGTTGAATTTTTCGATTGAAATTCCTTACTCGGAATTGTGGATGAACCGCGATTTATTTCTTACTTCTTTCTCTTAGAAGATGAATATTCACAATAATAAAAAGAATCTTGATTTTCGTATGAATTTATAATGTTATTGCACTTTACCATATTACACGACACGAAGTAACTGAATTTACACAAAATAAATTAATCAAAGCTCAATTGATTACTAAAAAGAATACTCTCCCCGAAGTTTCAAGAGTCCAATAAACTCTCTTGCCACGCATGACAAATTACCAGATTTTTTTATAACGCTTTAATTAAAATGCGCCGCGATAAAATTCTGAAATTAATGAATTCTATGGGACGACATTTATCGTACAATTTTGCTATTCGTAGGAACCTGTTTCAGAGAGTCTTTGACCGATGTGACCGGCATCAATTTCACTCTTAAATTCATTAAGCTATCGAATCGTAGGAAGAAGAGATACGTTTTTAATCCTGAGAAGCTTTAAACATTTTTCAAATTTATTAGATAATCATAACTAATGCGAGTATTTTTCATTCATTCAATGTTTATTAATTTTCTGAGCAATAGGAGACATTATTCATGCACACGTATAATTCTTTTTAATTGCCGATTATCAGTATGCAAAATGCCTTACAAGTGACAAATGAAAGTAATTAATTTGCCTTTAATATCCTATCATTAAAAATAACTAACTACCTTTAATATTATTACCTATCTCTTAACGGTGTTATTTTTCAAACAAATAAGTAATGAATAATGAATATTTAAACCACCATTAAATTAATTAAAGGAACCTTGTTTGAACGCTGCATTTAAACATCTAGTGAGCATGGTTTAATTTTACTCTCATTATTTTGTCGATGTCACGTGATTATTCACGTGTTTTGCAATTTATGCAAGAATCCTCCATCCCCCGCAATCTCCATCCATGTCGCACAATTAACGATTCTCCTGCCGGACATGCTCGAGAATTACGAGGAGATCAGAGCTCGATAGAGCAAAAAAAAGACTTATTTGAATTTTCAGATTGAAGCATATCACGAGAAGAATAAAATTGTCACCCTAGGCTGCAAGTTCAGTCGCTAAAAATAGCTTCGTTTATGTAATTATCATATTATAGAAGAGAAACTGAGAAATTGAGACGGCAATACGTATACTAAAGAAGTAATACGTACTAAATGGATAAGTTACTACGCAATTAAATGCTTTAATCGAAAGTATTAAATAATTGTTATCAGTAAAATTGAAAAGAGGGTGCAACACGTAAGATTTTCTCGGTTGAGCGATCGTGTGAATCGGCAATCGTGAATGGTTGTTGAGCAACCATTCTCGGAAGAGTCTATGAATGAATGGATATTTCTGTTTAACCTGGCATCTTTACCTGTTGGCCGGTAGTTCTTTGACACCTCCTCGGAGTGCCGATGCCGCGAGGAGGCATCACTTTGCGAATCGAGTTTAACCTTCCGTAACCGTTATTATTAGCGAGGATGCGCGGATTAGCGCCTTTCATTGTCTCTTGTGCCAATATGAGTAAGCAAAGGTGCACAACTGCATGTACGTGGGTTGCTTCATTCATACGAACAAATGAGTTCATCCACCTGCCAATGCCGATTTACCAACCTGCGAAAAATTTCTCGGACCACCCGCACATTTGCCAGCAAAACAAGTAGATATTAATGACGATGATAATAGTAATATCAATCATAACAATAATAACGATAATCACGATTTCACGCATCCTTAGGGCAGTAGTAAAACACATTGCGAGAGTTATGAGACTATTATTTCACCCCGAGACGAATCGATTTTTACCATTTTCAGTGTGGGAAGTCTGAAAGGGGAAACTAGACAAGATCAACGTGTCAGGCATGTGATCGATTTAGGACCAATTACGAGCCTTGGAGAGGTTCATTAAATCCTTTTCGAAAATTCATTCGATGACACGTAATCCCGAGGGGAAGACAAATGACTCTTATGAAGAACACGTGCCTATGAAGGGAATCTATAGCCAACTTCTGAATCGTTTTACAGATTGGGTTTGATTTTTAAGACTTCCAAGTATTTGGAAAGAATTGGTCTGAAATGAGCCTCAGTCCTCTAATTATCACACGCCGAGGATTTATTATTGAAACTTCAATAAAATTTTATCACTTGCTTCACTCTCGTGAAATCCTATTATAGAAATTGATTTTTAATCAACTACTACACTTCCAGTCCATATAGTTCCAATCTTCAACCTATAAACCGTCGGCTTTACCGATATTTCTAATTATGTATTTAAATTTATCCAAATGCTTTCCAACCCAAAACCGGACGGATTTTCTGTGAATGAATCTGTTTACAGTTTTTTCGATTTCTAATACATGATAATCCGTTAAATTTCCGTTCCATTTTAATCTACTACAGGTAGAGTGATAAGAAACTTGTTTATTTTGTTCCTTACGGTACGAAGTTGCAAACCTTGAAATCTGAAGAGGGATATTTGTCTTTTCTCGGTAAAATCGAGTTGTTGGGATGTTTTAAAGAAAGGGTTGGGGGTAGTACCGGAAAAGGAAAAAAGCAGTGCGAAACAGAGAGAAACTTCTCGTGGCGAATTATGCAGATCTGTAACATTTGCATTTGCTTAGCATACCTGGTTGCACCAACGGCCGGTGCGAACGTGGTGGACTTTCATCTGTTTACCATAAAAAAATTTGCGGCATCCAATCCGATGAATTTGCGATTGCATGTCGTCTTTTGCCCTGCCCTGATCGAGCGCCAGCTCAATCGATCCGCAGATCGATTGATCGATCTCACGCTCCCTTTGTTCGCATTCGAATGCACGACATTTTCATTAAGCTACACCTGTGGGAAATTAAAAATTCTGCATTATTATTTATAAGCTCATTAACAATGCATTTTCGTGCTATTGCGAATAAAGTATCTCTTAATCAAGTCAGTGTGAACAATGAATGTTGTAAAACAAACTAGAATTATTTTTAAAAAATATGCCTCTAAATTCACTATGTGAAAATCAACCTCAGTTTAGCACGTTTTTTATTTTGGGCTATACACAACATTTCAAACTCGGTTTGCCTGAAGGAAAAACTATAAAAATTCTTCGTTCATTTTTGTGCCGAAAGTGCTGTTTCGCTTTCAGCGAAATAAAAATAAAATTCATGTTGTTAATTTCTGAGTGGATTCGACGTATTTGTAATGAAAAAAAAAAGTCGATTGGTCTCTTCTGAAACCGACGAGAGCATTGACATAGGCCGCATTAGTTCTTTGGTAACTCGTTCGCGACTGGTTCTTTTCCAACGCGTCTGCCCTTCAATTTAATTTGTGATTCGTACACCGTGAAGGCCGTAGTTGCATCGCAAACCCCATAATAAAAAAATGTGGTCGCACGTGCTACCAGCATGGCTACCCGCATTAGTTCGACTTCTTTGGCAGTCAGAAAGAATAATAAGAACAAAAATGAGGAGAGGGGTATGCATTAAGAGATATGGCAGCAGAAAGATATCATCTCTTCCTTTTCAGTTTGGACACAAGAACGATAAAAAGCCCGACATTATAAATCCGCGAAAAAAAGTGACTTAGTATTCTGTTCGCAAACTCTAACTTACCAAATTCAGAATTACAATACGTTAAAAAAAATCTCTTGGTAATAAAACATTCATTTTTAGTATTTTTATTATTTTCCTTTTTGTAAAAGATAAGATATCGCAGACATAATCTGACAAAATAAGAAGGCAAATAATAGAAAGCCGAAGGTAAGAAGTATTGAAAAGCGAAAGTAAAAAAGAATTACTCATAAGAAAAATTTTCTCAGAGAAATCCGTTGATGTTCGAAGAGATAGAGAAACGTCTTTCCGGAAAGATTGTTCGGCAGATAAGACAAGTCTCATGTAAATGATGACAATGACATTAATGCAATCAGTCGCGTTCGCTGAGATCGAAAATTCGATGACATTTATACGCGAAAGCGGTCCCCTTCCGCAAAAGGGAAAAGGCGTATTAAAGTAAGATATCGTGTCCATATTTTCAAGGTCAACTGACAAGATCAGCCTTAACAATATCCGCATTTTGTTACTTGATTTGTAATTACTATTGCAATACCTGGATCAATATTCTTTTTTAGTTTCACATTTTTCAAGCGGGATGCTTGAAGAAAGATTATTGCGAGTGATCAGTTTGATTGACCACGGGAATGGATAGACTATAAACTATAGAGTGTTGGGCATCAGTAAACTTCACCATATTTGGCAACCGGTCATCGTCGCACGATTCGATCACGTCATTTCTTCTAAGAAAAGATCCACACTGAAACAAAAGACACTTTGTTCCGGCATATTGTGTTTCGGTCGATTCGTTGGAAAAGTTTATATTCCCGAAATTGTCGAGTAAGCTGAGATTTCAACTGAGCTGGTTCTGATGTAATAGTTTTAATAGGAGAGGTTCAATAATTAACAAATTTCTTAATTCTAGTAAGGCCCAAAATATAAGTCGCAAAAATATAAGACCTAGAGAAATATGTAAGGCAATATCAGCAACCATTTTACTCTCATTTTTCGAAATTTATGTAACTGTAATTTAATTAAAAATTACTATGAATTGTGATTAAAAGAAAATGTTTTTTTAATTTGTTTCAGGTGAGTCCATCTTTTTGTAGTAGTTTCTGCAGAAAAATCTGTAAGTATGAAAAATTCTCATATCTATTGACCGCTTCTCAGTAAATGAAATGAATTATTGTTTCTTTGCAAATGAAATAAGCACGTTTTTGAACAAACGTCTGAAAAGAAAGTTCCTGGATCGCAATAATTACACTAATTGGCAATATGAGCGAGCGCACAGCTGCAATATTAGTGAATGCATCACGATTTATCGAAACAAAGTTCGAAATTAATGTATAGTCTCGGTTATAGGAGAGGAGGTTCTTTTGCGATCATCGAAACAATGGTGCGATTTCGCAGCAGGCGTACATAGCATGCACAATTGCATACGTAGTATACATGCAGTTTCAGTTTTGGATAGTGGGCGTACAACAATGGTTACCACTCAGGGTGCACGGGGAGGGGGTCAATAATGTTATCAAATACTGTAGAATGTTTTAATTGTAACGATAATTGAATCGACCTCGGGTCAGCGACAGCATCGACGGACTCGACGTCCTTGGCCACAACCTGGCAGATGGTTGGCAAGACGAACTTGGTCCGATGTTGCACGCCGTGTACCTTCACTCGTCTAACTTACGATGCAACTTTTAATTTTTTAAAAGTACTTTGAACGTGAGTGAGAGAGAAGGGGCAGGGATCAGGGTGAAGACGAATGAGTGAGAGAGAAAGAGGAAAGTCGTGGGCGAACATCCACTCGTTATTCGCTTATCGAAAATTTTCTCAGGGACGAGGTTCGCTTATTTAACGATTCCTCGGATTGTATCGACGACGAAGAAGAAAGAGACTCATTAAATTTAATCGGCGAGGAATAACGCGTTCCACTTTGTACATACAAATAAAATCGACTTGATATATCCATTATTCAAACGGTGGTATACGTATACACCAATACAGAAGATTATGATCGGTCCTCGATCTTAGATATTGATATCGATCGTCAAAATCGAAATAGTTGCTCAAGGTTCTGAGGATCGACGACAATGCGATCTTTTACCTAATCGTCGTCGGATCAAAGGTACAGTCGTAGGACGTTGTGAAAGGCATTACGAAAACGTTATAGACCAAGTATGGGAGAAAAGTCATGCTGAGAAAAATGATCGATTTTATCTTGGTAATCTAGAACGAGAAATTAGGAAAAGTGGATTAGAAGTTTTAGAACTTTCTTTGTCTTTTTTTCTTCACAGTTTTGCTTACTTTCTACGAATTGATTGCTTGATTTGGTTCCTCTTCAGCTGCTTTTTATTTTACTTCGTGTGTTTTTTTCTTCAGTTATCTTATTTTCCGCTTAGTTTATGTGGAAGCTAGAAACAAGATAGAGAGGTAGCATCGTGGCTCGAATAGAAGCGTGCTTGAGTCATACTTTGCCACATTGTAGTGGGTTTGAATCCCAATGCAGAGAAATTAAAATTAGTAGTAGTAGAGTATAGCTTTAATTCTCTTCCATGAATTATATCAAGAAAAAAAGATTTTTTGTTTTGAAAGAACTCTTTCTAAGATTACTAATAGTATAAATAATTGACAAAGATAAATAACATGAGATGCATCTTTTGTGATTTCGTAACAACTGTATTTTGACCATTTGATGTAACCGTTATGACATAGGAAATTGTAATCTTCGAGAATAAAAGTGCGTACGTAACTGGGTCTAATCGAAACTAATCAAAGAGGAGCTTCAAGTTGTGATGAAATTGTACGTTTTGTCACTTGCCCGAGTCGAATAATAGAAGAAAGACAGTGTGTCTTCTTGGTCTTCTAAAAAGTGACGTCTCCCTTACGAAATCAAACTTTTCATTCAGCATTCAGCGAATCGCCCTTTAAGACACACGACGAATCTTCTCTTTATATTTTGTTATTTTGCTGTCCGGGATTTTTATGCAATAGTAACAAAGGCACTGGAAAGTTATACATAAGCCGTGACAGCTTATAATTATTGTAGTAACAGCTGAAGAAATTATTTGGACACTATTTTATTGAGAATAATATAAGTACAATATAAGTACAATCTTTTCGAATTAAGAGCACGTGATACTTCACAGTAAGAACAATTTAGTTTTGCCAACTTTGCGTTTTTCAAACTTTAAAAGGTTATAAACTTTATTATAATGTTTGAATAGAACAAATTTAAATCTAAAAGCTCTTAAATTAGACTCAAACAGCAGATGCTCCAACTGAAACTGAAATTCAAATGTTACCTAATCTATCACTTTAAAGGCTTAAATTTTCTTTTAACTAGCCGGCAATTAAAAAATGACAGTGCTTGAGTGGATTAATGATTTCTTTGGTGTGAAAATATGAGAATGCGCCCCTGAAAGACCGGATGAGGTAGAAAACGTGAAAGATGGTATATGCTCACAGTTTTACGATTAAAATGTCTTGTTGGATATTGTCGCTTATTAATATGCGAAAAGTACCTACTCGCCAGTCTCATCAAAATAGCTCTAAGCGAGGAAACGTGCGCAGCGTGGGCGAAAGACACGCGCGTATATTCTTAATGGTATTATATACAGGTTTCAAATTCCATTAAGCAATTTGGAGTATCAGTGGGCGTACGCAATAAACTTTTATGATTGATTCGAGGTGCAATCCAAGTAATTATATTGTCACAATTATGTTGTCATTGAAGCAAGCATTTTAGTAGACGAGGTGAAGACACCCTCTCCTTTCTCTCCTTCTAAGGGCTGGATTGGAAATCAGCTATTGAATATACCCTGAGTATACTTGTCTTTTCCAAGTTCTCTCGCGACGGCTATGAAACAAAAATACTATAGTCATGAAATTTCCTGCTGAAATGATGCTTATTTTCATTCTGTGGATAAAAGCAGTAACAGAGGTATATATATATATATTATATGAAAGAGTTTTCAGGTATATATGTAATGAGGATAAAAAAACCAGTGGTTCACCGGATGAACGATCTGTTATTAAAAATTGAAATAGTTCATAGTTTTAGTAGATGATTATGGTAGAGTAGTTGCGGAGGGACGATTATCTGAATACATAAAGACTAATTTTTTTTATCGGAGAAACTAGTTGGATTTAGTATAATATATTTCATTTTATAAATTATAACTCTATCTTGTTGAAAGTGCTTTTCGAAGAGAAAATTTTCTGTGATTACGCCTACGAGTTGAGTAGATCAAATCTCGAATGGTATGGTGATTGTTGCAATTTATTTATTAAAAGTGGAAATCGCAATCACCTTCTGACCACTATTTATTTATATGTAGGTGTCCCTCACTAGTGATTGGAAACATTTGTGTAATGCTTTCTGCAACATCAATATTCAGATTGCAATTTATGGTTAAACACAGTACTGATAGGTGATATTTTCTCCGCTAAATACCTTCACTTTTACTGACGTTATTAATTATTATTTTTACGAGGAATGTCGCAAGTTCCGTTGATGTGGAATCATTAATTGAGGGAGAAAATTACTTCAGTGGCGAAGAGAATGTCGGCTTTATTACAACAAATAATTAATCATAGGTTTCATAGGCATACATTTACACGGTATTATCAAGGAATTTCTCTTCATTATTTACAAAAAATGCTATATTTAGCACTTGGAATATTTTGAAAATTATGATGAATCTCTCATATCTCAATGGATTTTCCATTAATTCCAAGGGATATCGAAAAATTTCAGAAACTTTAATTTGTGCGTGAATTTTTTTAAAATAGTATTATATTCAAAAATTATTTCAATTAAACATTTTTCCCCTTTGTAGACTTATTTTTATTTAAAAAAAATTGGAAAAGTAATTTTTCACAAAAAACCAATACCTTCTCAAATGATGAAAAAGTAACAATTTACGCTGTAGATTGAATTAGATTGAATTTTGAAGTTAGTGCCATTATCAAACACCCTTAAGGACTAGAAAAGGATTTCATAGATATACGCCATGATTTTGCAATTAAAATAACACTATGTGTTTCACAATATTTTGAATGCAACTTTTAATTAATTTAAAATCAATTTATTTGTCCCATTATACTGCGATAAAGAATAAAAGTAGGGAATAATGATAATATAAAATTGCAGCTCAATAATTCCGTTTTCAATTCGAAAGCAGAAAGTCCCTTAATTCCTCTTGTAAAATCTCTTCGGGGAATTAAAGGTCCCTCGGGTAATTTTATTCAATGATACCAGCAAAATGGTGTGCCCCTTGGAGAGCGAAAGAGTTCGATAAAGAGAGAAAAGAGGATAATAGGAGTAGACGTAGAAGAAGATAGGCAGTCAAGGGCCATGGTGCGAAGACTCGAGGAGGTTAGGTTAGAGTGCTCGGTCGTTTGCCTTGGGTTGCCTTCAAACCGGCGAGCATGGAACAACCCGCTCCCGATTCCGATCCCGCCCGGTTTCCGCCGCGTGCATTCCTTCTAGCGCTCGGGCCTTCTTCGACGAACCTCGGCTATCTTCGGTCTCCTTCGTTGGTGCCGCTCGGTATCGTGATCGGTTGTCTTCGGCTCCAGTAGTCTATCGGCGCTTGCCCGGAGCGGTGCGAGGCTCTCGTGTGTGTAGTTTCGAGAACACGATGATATCGTTTCTGACGTTCTCGACGTCAGCAAAATCAATAAAAGTCGATTCGTCGATCATCGGCGCATCGCGATATCCAATTCTCGCACCAGAAACGTGATAAAACGATTACACACAAAAGAATCTAATCCGAATTTCCAAGAACGACGCGCCGGTCTTGAGCGCGCGCTTAGTGACGTGTGTGGTTTGGTGATTTGGTGCTCTATCGAAAATTTCTTTAATTTTTGTGATTAATCTTTTGTACTGGGTCTACCGTGAGTTCGTGATAACCTCTCACAAGAACCCTGGATATTTTATACCGCTCGGACTCTGAGAAGACTAGCCAGAGGCAAAATTCCGAGAATCAACAGGTGGGATCCGCAAGTTTTACAAACAGGTACTGGTTCTTTAAATCTTTTAAAATGATTTTATTCAAATTAAGCAGTGGGTGAATTATGTAAACAAAGTTTGATGTTAATATCAGTTGGCCGTGACCTTTAAAATGTCAAATTTTGCTTCGTGAGCGATATTTTTCTTGTGCTAAGAAGTGATGTGATGTGAGGTGAGGTGGAGTGAACTGTTATTTGCGGTTTTAAACCGTGAAGAAAACCATCTCAAAAGAGTCACAAAACTGAAAGCATAACTTATTACTGCATTTATCACTACAAGAAAAGATACTGTATACAAAATGATAACTAGTACACTCATCTTTAATGGCATATTACATTAATATTATATATTAACGTATTGCGATCGAACTATATAGGACTTACTGAATTGACAAGCTTCTAATTGCAAAGGTATTTTTAACAGAATTTAAATAATATGTAGACTGCGGGCAAAGCGAAATTTAGTAAATCAATATAATTTTTCTGATTCAAATAGAAATTTAATAGCTAATTTTCGGTACCAATTTTCCGTTTTTTCTTTTATATCTTGAATACAGCTAAATTTTTTAGTAATTATAATCGAAATGTTCTGTGTGAATCAGCGAAATAGGTTTCGTCAGCCAGAAATGCATGATTAAAAGGGATTAATTTTTTTCGCTTACATAGATCTGGATATAATTAAGAAACAACCTTAAACTTTTCGAAACGATTTTTTGTTCGCCAACATTAAAAAAAAAAGCGACCTCCAAGGAGTCTGTGTTTTAATATAGCATATATGAATAGTAGCTGTCAAAATCATAAAAAGATCCTTTGTTGACTTAGATCTTGCGGCCATAAAACTGATATGGAATTTTGTCAGTGATTGACAAGGAATCGATTTTGTTCATGATCCAATGACATTTTGAGTTCTCGATCGTGAATGAAGGGAATAAGGGATAGTAAAGATGAGGCGAGTTGGAAAAGAGAGGTTAGGTTTTCCAAGGTGCACGGATTCCTTGAGGCGGTCGTTCGTTTCTCACGCCTCAAGCAGCCGTCGGTAAGAAGAGTTTTTCGCCTAGAAAAGAAACGAGTACTTGGGTACTTCGAGAGGAATATAGAGTATACGATACGCAATTCCGCGTACGCGATAAACGCACGAGTCTCGTTACACGACTTCCGCTTCTCACAAAATATCAGATTGTGATTACCGTTGCATTTTTCGAAATCGCGCGTTCCCGACATAATATACGAGACATTTATGCCTCGACGCGATTTAACGCTTGCTCCGAGTGAGTGCAAGCTTTAGCTTAGCCTTAGCTCTTCGAGAGAGAGAAAACCTAAGAAAGAAGGAAAAGACAGCGACTGAAACCTGCATCTTAATGAATCGTCCTTCTCTTTGCATTTTATAATCCCTGATAATGATCTTTAGCGGATCTCCGGTATCCACGCTCCCGTGAATCCGATTCAGAGATGCTCGGATCGAGTTAAACCGCTTTTAAAACGCGCTGTAATTTAATAGACACTTTTTCACTGGATATTGTACCCGATGCGAAGAAAGTAGCATAATCTCACAAGAAATTTGTTACGTTGCTCGCTACCAAGAACTGTGATGATACTCGACTCTGACTCATCTTTACCTTCGTTTCCATCCTACTTCACTTTCAATATAGAAAAAAAAACTGCACCTCGAAGCCTTCAATCCGATTATACGCGTTCTGATACGAAATCTTTGAAATATTATTGAGATGGTATTACTTAGGAAGTCTTAGCCGCCGATCTTTAGGTAATCTTCAACATAACTATATCGAGTTTTTCATGGAAACACTTAGCTAATACAAAAACTTCAACTCTCTTTTATTCTTCCATAATTACAGATGTTCGATACAAACGTAGGTGCTCAGTTCATGTTTCCACTGTGCTCCAGTTAATCCTCTACAGGCTGAAGGCCAGAGCACTTCACAAACAATATATTCGCATTTCACTTAGATCTTGAAATGATAATTTTCAAATTAAAACTTCATTTCTTGTTTCCTCAACAGTTAAATAACACTTAGCAGCTGAGATAATTTTTTCTAAATAATTATTATCTGGTAATTATAATTACTCCATTAGGTAAATGGTTAGCTCATTGTCACCTGTTATGCAGAATATGCAAAACAATTTTTGCAGAAATATCGGTAGCACAAAACCTCGTGTGAAACACGAGTAGCTACTTGGCTATTAAATAATGAGTTTTGCTCAATCTGCACTAAAAAGTACTGTCGGTTGAAGTTATTGGGAAAATTCCTAATAAAAAGGAGAATGCCTACCTTTCAATAGTAGTAATTAGCTTACCTAGTATCTTTACGTGAGATAATTATTGTTATGAAATATCAATAATATCTTATAAGGTTCCATATATTGCACCGTAATTACCCTCTCAAATCTAGCGAAATAGTGATATAGCAATGGCTAGGTATACACATAACTATCAGAAAGGTATTGCTATACTGTGGTAAATAATTAGTCATGCTTCACGAACAAATCGTTCCCATTTCTATCTTCTTTCCATTTTTTACTTCATTTAATGTAAACCTCTCTATATTTTAAAATGCAACTAGTAATCATTGACAATTGTTATCATTCTGCCTCTAACTCGTTTTTTCCTCAGTTCAAATTACACGTTATCTTTCCCAGTGATTAGGAAGATTGTTTGCATAGCTAATGTTTTGTTTTTCTTGCTTTCAACATTTTTTTCTGTAAACCAGTATTGACCTTGCATTATAAGATATTTTTATTTTATATGGTTCTGCTCAAAACGTTTGTGTAAAATTAAAATTAAAATTAAAGTTTATTAGATGAAATGAGATTTATTAATGATACAATTATCTAGAGCTTTGTGGGTTCAGACATAAAATGAATAATGATTATTACTTAGAAAGGTTGGAGAATTAATGGGGCAGTGAACTAGCCTTTTTTCATAAATTAAATTTTTATTTTCGCGAGTAATATTTGTACACGACCATTTTCCTCAACCACTGAGATTTTTCGTGGTCAGTTGTACGTGAGGATTTGATCCTTTGAGGATAAAGAAAAAAAGGTCTATTGGCATTTCCTTCGTATTTAGTGAACAAAGAGGGTTGCTAGATTCTTTTAAAAGCAATGGGAAAACTTTTTCCGGATGTGAAATTCGTTGTTCGTGAAATGTCTTTACTGCAGGTGCAACGCGTACCTGCGGATATTACTTATGGATGAGCAGGCTCCAGAGGTATTCGAACCCTGAGAATCCAATGGTAACGCTTATTAAAATGCTATTACTGTTCGATGCATCGATTACAGTAGTTTTACTCGTTTTACTTAAGGTCACGACCCGAAGCGAAAGGTCTTTCTAGAATGCATTTACGCACGTATCACCACTTCCGTTCATTCACTGCTAGACTACTTTCTAACTAATTGTACCAATCAGAATGTTTCTAGCTAATCTATAATCTGCATTTCCAAGAAGATTTACTATTTTATTTGCATATAATACTATATTATTTGCTATAATTTTTGGCTCTAATAGAAAATTATATTTACACTTCTGATTGTTTAGGTAAATGTTTATTTTTCTAGTATTCAAGTTACTTACAGTTCATTTAGGATTATTAACTTTCGCAAATAACGTCTTATTCATTGCAATTTTACTTTCGTTTTTCCGTCCATTTGACTTCCTTATTAGAATAGGTACTTATTTGTCAGTAAAGAGTAAAAGACACTGTGGGATAAATAAATAATACTAGTTGATCGCTAATAAATCAATATGAACCGCTTGATAGCTGCTCGTTAAACCGTTGCTCTGTTTACTACAGACTTTATTTAATGAAACCATCTCTTTATTTACCCATCGAACGGGTCTCTTGACCGGAAATGATCTGGAGCGGAAGCAAAGCAGTCTTCTCTAGAACTTGTTTGAGTACGCGTCGACAACAACGACAGCTTTTGCGAAGGTGAAAAGACACTTTCCACGTTTCACAAGCATTTTAAAAAAACAAAGAAATTACAGAGGCTAGCATCATTCGCGAGAAAATTGCAATGGTATGCTCCAGGAGAGAAGTGCGTGTGCGTAATGACCTTGAAACGAAAGTAAGGAAAATACGACTTCTGGATTATTATCACGCGTTTGGCTCATTTTTGTCTTCAAGTGGAAACTGGAAACAAGTGTTTACAAAAGAATGTCGTTTCGAAAGAATAAAATAAATTGGACGTGAAAGATTTGAATACGTGATGGGGATTAATATGATACACACTCGATAATTCCTTTGTCCAATTTTTTTCCGAGTACATGAATCGGAAAGACATTGATCTTGATCTACCCTTTTCGATAAGAGAAGTGCACTAATAGGAGGTGTCATCGTGGACAAAAGAATGGAGATTTCGAAAGCCAAGGCTTTATGATGCAACATGCGAAAGTGGCGCGGACGGTATGGACCAATAAATATCGAGCAATGGGAATGCAATAAAAAACCGTTACCGAGAGGCAATCGCGGTCGACCCGAGGACGAAACGGTCGCTTGGTTGAGTTCCAAGTGCGAGATCGATTCGCAAAATTCGCGGAAGAGCGCATTGTGCATTTAAGCCGATAAAAATGAGTGGACGAGATAAATTGCTTTTAATGTCAATCTCGAAAGGGAAACGCATTAAGAAGGTCTTAAGTCCGTTCGTTGATCGAGTGACCCCAACGCCGACTGTCGGATTATTACATTTGAAACTTCTTGAAAGAAAACACTGGATTATGCTAATGACAGATATTGAATTTATGTGTTCCGTAATTTCGAGAAGATAGCTCAGATTATTGAAATGATAATTGTTGAAAGTTGTATGAATAATGAGCAAGTCTTTCGAAATATGTACATTAATCGCATTAAGCATGAAAAATGGCGGCATCTTCTCTCTCACCAGTCGGGTTATTCATAATTTTGCAATTTTCCTCTTCTTCCTCCTCTCTACAGTTGATTGCTTTGGTTCGATCTAAGTGTAAGTCATTTTCATCGTGTACTTACGACCCAGAGACATTTCAGGGACAACCGTGGCACGAATCTGAGAACGTTTGAGTGCAGAATTTACAATCGGTCATTAAAGATCATTAGCGATTCCTTGATGTAAGGACTTTTTTGTTTGAGTGGATATCAATTGGTGGAAGATTGATCAAACGGTTTTAGATTTATGGCTTCGTTGTTGAGTCTAGAGATACAAAAGTTAGATCTTTCTTTTAAAAATAATCATCTATTACCGCCTGATGGATGAATGAGTTTTATTTAAGTTGAAATTTAACAAGGATAAACAAGTGACGTCAATTCGATGAGTGAAATTCCTTAGGCGACATCCCGTCTGTCAGTGACGACTAGACTGCGCCCTTATTGCCTTTAATGTTTGTAAAACGCCCCCAGGATGCAGAGTGTGTACCATATACTATGCAAACCGGATGTCCTTCGTGATGTGGAAGCCAGCTAACCCATTTCGCATTAATAATCCCGTTGTCAGGCAATGGCCATTGAAATTGCGCGTTTCAAGAGCGGATAATCGACTATCGGGCGTAATCTTGGGCATCGGCACGATCTCTTGGTGCTCGCTTGCAGGCTACTATTGACCAAGCAACATTGTAGATTCAAGCGATACGCGAATTCGACGTGCATACAATGTAAGACCCTCGCGATTCAGCAATAATAATCGACATTGGCTCGCACCATTAGCCAGTGCTCATGGCCGTTTAAGGTCGTCCTTCTCGGGGATGCAATCGAACATCTCGTATGTCCTTGACGAAAGGATATTCTCCAATCCAATGCTTTCTTCTGTCTTCTGTCTTCGTGGATGAATGATAATGTAAATTATTATTCCATTATTTATATCTGGGGACACGAACTTATATGAACTGCATATTATTCACATTATATTTCAGAATCGAATCGATGGGTCCTATAAGAAAGTACGTAACTCACAGTAACGGATAGAAACTACGCAACTCGCGCTGACAAATAGAATCTACGCAACTCGCAATAAAGTGTTCCTAAGGATCCTATAATCTTCGCAAAATGAAATATAACCTTAACTTTATGATTAAAACAGTTTAGTGATGTTTTTTATGTAATTGCAATAGTGCGGTATTTGTAACGCAACATTAATTACTTTCATTGAACAAGTATAATTGCTTTAGAATTATAAAACAGTGATATTTCTCACTGTCGACTTTCTTGTCTCCTCCGAGAATTCCATATTAGGAAATTTCGTCGCTAATATCTCTTTATTTATTAAAAAACTTTAAACAATGGAATCAATGACAGGAACAGTGGCGCCACGGTTAAGGTTAGAACTATTTTAGCTGAGTTACGTACTTTCATCACGGAATTCACCAACGAAAACGAGTTACGTGAATTTGTTTTTATTAATTAATACGCTTGACATCAATGCATATAAGAATTGAAGCATTTTTATTACGGCTTTCAACACGCTCGAAAAGTTTCTAATGGTGACTCAAAATCCGAAAAAAATGAAGTTACTTAGTTTCTATCCGCTATCACGAGTTGCGTATTTTCTATCTGTCAGCGCGAGTTACGTAGATTCTATCCGTCACTGTGAGTTACGTACTTTCTTATAGGATTCATCGTGAATGTTAATTGTTAACTTGATGAAAATTCCGTAAAATTCATCCATGTTTCTAGGAATTCCTTAAAATCCCATGAAATACTTTAGCATCATTTGAAATCCCGTAAAAACTCCTTGAAATCTATTAAATTCCTTAAAGTTCTTTAAAATCGCTTGAAACTTTTGGAATTCCTTTGAAATCGGTTGAAATTCGTTTGAATCCCTAAAAATCTCTGAAATCATTGAATAATTGATTTTTATAAATAAATGCTGGATAACTGACGGAGTATTTTTTTGGCAAGTCTTTAGACACCCTCTTTTTCTTTTCATTTTAATGAAAGCCTGTATAAATTATTGTTCGACTTATCTAGCTGAATGAGAGGTTTAGGAATTATAGTTGGAGTATTAGCATATACATTTGTCGTATTATTGATAGTTGGTAGTATCTTTGTAAGTATTATCTTGATTATTAGTTATAGATGGCTAGAAATTTTCTGTAAAAAGCGAATTACTACACTTGCGGCTATGATAAGAAATTAGAGCGTATAAGTATTCTGATCTGCGTATAAAAGGAGCATTATATTTTATAGATTATGAAGGGGAGCAGGATACCTACCTATCCAACTAGATAAATAGATACTCGGACCGATGGCTGGTCAGCCTCCCGGCGATATTTATCTGAGACTACCTAACCTCCTCCTAACCGTGCCTAACCTACCTATTTATCTTTCTTTATACCTTCTTAGAACAGTCATGGCTGCACTGGTTCTAATTTATATTTCATGCAAAGTTGGCCCAATGAGATACCTCCCGGCGATTCTAGTTACCATTTACCGAAGATTTTACTTCATTCAAGATTCAAATCCTGACAATGCTAATCAATGATTCACTTGGAAATTATTCCTTGTCTTATATAATGTTTCAGTACCAATTTCTTCTATAACAGATCTGCATTTAAATTCCATCAGATTGTCATATTGGATGTAGATAAATAACACAAATACAGATTTATTATTTAGTCGATTGTTTTACTATGTTGTTTGTGATCTGGATCTAAACTAGATTCCCTGTGGTTTCATTCGTGGAATGATATTTGAATCATGTTAAAATTTAGATTCATTAGAATGATGGCACCCATTCTGGAGTATGTGCAAATGTCGAGGACAAGCCAATTGCACAAGGAGACTTCGTTACATTATGCTCGTTTGCTCATAAAACAGTGACTAAACGATGACGTTGGGAAATAGTCTGTGGACTCTATCGTTAGAAAGAGAGAAGGGATTTGAAGACGCAGTTTGAGAATAGGAAAGGATACTTTAGTTCCTTATATAGAGATGAAAATTTATTCCTCTTGTCAGCTCACATTTCGTGCATATTTTACCTTAAAACGTTTGAGTTATGTCCCGATGTTAGGATCTCGTGTAAATGTTCAAGACGAATGCTGTGGAATTAAATTAATTTATGATTCTGCAAGTCGTTTATTTCTATCAAATGTTAATCGTGCTTGCATCTCCGTCAGATAAAGTAAAATAAATAATAAAAATTATACTACACACGCCTGCAATGCTAAATCAAGTTTAATTTTTATTTATAAAATTTCTTCACAAAAGTACATTTTTACGAGCCTCGTGGTTCGACTGGTCGTAAAGCGAAACAATCGCCCATTGTCAAATTTAATTCTTGTAAAGAAAATTAGAATTACACCAATTACGCCAATGAAGTTGAACCAATCAAATTCCTGCTCCCAAGTGGCTGTAAAATTTTACAGTTTGATCAAAATGTTGTGTGCTGCAGATTTAATATCCTTAACGAAAAATTAGCAAAGTCCTTGGCGATGTAATTGCAGTGCGGCTAAGCTAAGCTGGTGATTGTTGGCGTAAGCGTTGTACTTTTTTTTTTCTCTCTTTTCGATACGGACCACCCGCTGTCAATTGAACCCTTCGTCTTGTTACTGTACGATTGAAATGTTTAATTACCCGCGGTTTCCACTCTCAGCAAGAACTCGAACTCTCTACATTCGCAAAGAGCAAATATCCGTGTGTACACTGCTTGTGGAATTTGCTTGGAAACAGCGCCGATCTTAGCGTAATGTTTAATGTGAAGTAATATTCTCGTTTCTCTTTTATTCTAAATCCGCGTTAAAGCTATTGTATTTTTTCTCTCTTCAGGAAATTGCAAATTTAAATTTGTTTAACGAGTTTATTTTTTGTACTGCTCGTAAGTAATCTCCAGGCATCGATTCTTTCTTCTCGTTCTGAGTTTTACGTCGTCATCTGAGTAATGGGCACCGATGCGTGCAATCCGCTATAGTGAACAATCGCCTCGTGCAATTATTACCCTAATTAGTAATTAGCTGATTGGCCGTGAGTGGAACTCGCCGATTCACTCAGCCGTCTCGTTATGAATTCGCGTATACCGTTTCTCTTAGACTAAACAGCTCTTTTTTGATTTTCCAAGAACCGCAACTCGTTCCCACGTTTGTATACCACTCAAATCATTCACGGTTCGTGAACTATGAACCATCATTCCAGATTCTAGTATGTCGTCGATAAAGACCATATAAAAGGGTTACCGTTCCGCTACCGTAAGAGAGCGAGTTTTTGCACTGAAAATTGGAGCGATTCCTGGAGAGATGACCGAGAAGAGTTCCTCCTCTTTTTCTTCTAACAATTTCAACTTTTTCATAGCGGCATAAAAAGGAAAATAAACTTGGGCCTCAGTAGCATACTGCAAACATTTAATTTTTAAGCCTCTTATACTTACAACACACAAGTATTGTAATTTCACTTTACAATAGGTACCGCACTGAAAAAAATGGTTTAGCTGTCCCAGAAAATATAGCTGTGTTGCCTAAATATCTAGCTGTTTTAGCTAAATTTATAATTTATAGATGGCAAATTTAGCTAAAACAGCTAGATATTTAGGCAACACAGCTAGAAATT
>JAUESH010000020.1:13775276-13793282 GCA_032275165.1 Synergus magnus | reverse complement strand
TATTTAGGCAACACAGCTAGAAATTTAGGTAACACAGCTATATTTTCTTGGAATTACGAAATCCAGCGATACGTCTAACTGAGAGAGTTAAGCCATTTTTTTCAGTGCGCGATAGCAATTTTATATTATCATTTGCATTGTAAAAATGTCGCAACATTCCAAAAATTAGGGCAAATATAAATTCAATGTATAATTGCACATTTATGATTTTTGTGATTTCATATTGGAAAACACACTTACTTGGAGGCAATCGAATTGGGACACATTCTAATGCAATAATGTAAAAAACTTAGGAACATGCATATATTTTGCAAACTTTCAGAGCTGAATAAATTTGACAGATAATTTTTTTAGCAGTTGCAAATTGTTGTAGAAGGATCTTTTTCTGCTGTAATTAAGATATGTAATCGTATTGGGCGTCTTGAAAATTAATGCTGCGGTCGACTTTATCTGTTTTCGGGAGAATCTTGATTTCCTTTTAGCAAAACAGACTCGCGCCAAGCTGACTCGAATAAAATTAAGAACCTCCGTGTAAAGATGTTATCTGACAATTATACGATTGGAAGAAGGTAATTTACGATTATGATAATTCACGCTCTTTATGGCGATCCAATCGTGCGAACCTTCGCGCATTTTAATCTTTCATTAAAGAGACACTCTTCACCACCGAATGTGATGACGTTGAAAAATTAATTGACATTTTTACACTACATTTTGTTTTTAAAAACTCTTTCATTCTATTAATAAGTCATTTATAATTATTGATAACTTCTTGAAAAGAGACTAAGAATCTCTCACAGTCTATTTTTATCGCGCATTTAAAATACAAATTTTTAAATTTATAGTTTCTAAAAATTTCTTGGCGAATGAAATATACAGCTGAAGGTTTGCAAGGGGCAGGTGAGCGAAAATAATACATAAAACCTTTTACGAGTTCGGTTCTCGTTTCACATTACATATGCTAAAAAGCAGATGTTTTCGCGGCTGGGTCAAAAGTGCGAGAAGTCAGAATGCACGCACGAAGGTGTGCTTATGCCGAAATGAATTTTAGTGGATTCGTCTGGAGAAAAAATGCAGACTTCATTCGACTTTAAGTCATTCAAACATCGATATGTGTAATATCTACGTGACAGGTTCGAGATAACCGCATTCCTTTTCACGGGTGTTTCGGTTTATGTATCCTGTCCATCGCAAATCGCAAAATAATATTGGCACAAAATGACACCTAACGATGCTCCATTTCCCCTCGACTTTCTCCTCTCATGTCTTATTCTCATAAATTGTCTATATCTGCCGTTTTTACTTTGACTATATTATACATAAGTATAAATACCTTCACTCTATTGAAGTGCTGTACATTTTTTAGATCGACTAGTAAAAAATTGTTATTAGTTCCTCATGCAATAAAATAATTCGCAATTTGCGTTTAGGCATCTAGATCTACAAATTCACAGAGTTCACATTCGTGTGTCACGAGGTTCATGATATAGTAACTTTCTCCACCAAGTTTTCAGTTCCCCTCTGACAAAGAGGTATGCTTACGCACGCGAATATGCACATTCGATATCGGAATTGACATTTGGAATGCTAATGTCGATTAGTATAATCGATATTATCAAACAGAGTGTACCATTGTACGAGTACAATATATCTATTGTAAATATATAAAGATGACTATAGGTATCCACGTGGCAAACCGCGACATGTCCAAGAAAAGAGAAAGGACGAATATTCTATTGTGAATTTATGCCCGGTGAAAAACTACATTCTGAATGAGAAAGTCAAGTCAATTATGTAATATTTTGTTCTTCATTTTTAAAATGTAGAGTAAAAGTTATTAATATCCTCTCCGCCCGTTTTTTTCCCAATTGATGAAGTACTTAATTAAATTCAGTGACACATTTAAATAATGTACGTATTGAATTAAAAATAATGTTCTGGGAAACGGAATTCCCACTGATATTTTCGTGGATAACTGAAAGTTAATTAGGTACATTCTAGCATCTCCTTGCGTGTTAATTAACCTAAGAGACCTTGCCTGGTTCGCGACCAAGAGCAACGAGTGAAATGCAATCGAACGTGCGATTTACGCAGTTACATATGTATACATGTGATATCAGTTGAAGTACGTCTGGTGCACATGTAAGTGTATTGCACTCGTCTGGGCAGGATTGGCTGACACCCACAGCTACGCGTGAGATCGACATTTACTTTTACCACCATTGAGACGTATTTATCACAATGGTCAAAAGCCTCGAGGTCGTACATGACCGAAATTAATTTTGGACCTCACTCGCGAATTTTCTGCTACCTGCTTATCGAACACACATCGCGAGATTAGATCTTTTGTCCTTGATTACTGATTAGTCATAATTGATTTTGCTTTGTGCAAATCAGAGTTGTGCAAGTATAACACATGCCTATTTGACGGTTGCTTAATTCTATTTTTACACGTTTATACTGTTACAGTTTCATGTTATTACTAAATCAGATTGTGACTAAATCATGTTGTGACTAAATCATGTTGTGACTAAATTATGTTGATACTAAATTATACTCTTAATAAATCATATCATAACTAAATTACATTGTTACTAAATCATATTGTAACTAAATTATGTTCTTACTTACTCGCATTGTAACTAAATTATATTGTTAGTAAATTTCCGTATAAAGAATGAGAAAAAATTGAGATTGCCTTTCAATTCTTGAGCCCAGATACGATTCTATAATAAAATAGGCATGAGCTAGAGATTTATCTGTTCTCTGGAGGCGAATTACTGGCCTGTTCAACATCATAATATTAAGTTCCTTTGCGCCTCCATTTGTGTGAAGTTTACTGGCGCGATCTCATAAAGTAGTGTGTAACTCATTGGCGATTGCATCGACACCCGTGAGTATTACGCGACAGCACTTAAATCGCGAAACATCCCCGAGCGATAGCCTTACCTTTCCGAACTTATCAGTGGTGAATACACTCGGGGTGTACAGGAAAGTGATAGCGCACATGTGCTTTCTGATAGTCTTATTTATTTATGCACTTCTCTTTCTTTCTATTTCTCCTTCTTCATAAACTCTACACTTGCAATAAATTATTCCAAGGAACGTTATCGGGGTGTCTAGCAGTGGAAAATGATATATTAGTACCAGATAATTTTGACAACTGTCTTCAAAAACTACTCGACGGGACAATCGATATGCTACGTCAGTTTCAATGTTAATCTATTCAAGAACAGTATGACACAGACTCAAAATTTAGCCTGGATAATGTAGCAGTTATTCTTGGCTGTAGTTTTCCGTCCTATTTTTGTTTTTGACCAGTGGTAATGTTATGTATGACAATGTATGACAATTTTTAACATCGAACTAAGGGTAGAGTAACCACATTGATTCAGTTTTCTAAAAACAGCAAGACAGTTTAGAAGTTGCTAAAAACAAGTCCCTTTGATACGATGCTAGTCACGCTGGTGATTTTTCGGGTTCTGAGCATTCCGATGAGTCCGTACTGAAGTCAAAGTCAATCTTTGTTCGAATCAACTGAAAGTTTCTTTGAGACGCGCACGTGAACATGTGGGGGCACACAAGCGAGCCTTAGATAGAAAAGCATCCAGTCACTCTCTCGTCCTCCCGTTTACTTTCTGGTTGCTCTCTTTGCTTCCTTTTTGGCGGCTAGGGAGAGAGAAGAACGCCGCGTAGCTTTCGTCCTTGTGCAGACGATACGAACGGAAAGACGAAGAACGTCGGCACTGTACGATGCCGAATGCTGATTGGCCAACCGACCGAACGACCGGACGACCATGACTATCCGAGGAAACGCTTTATAATAACGTGCTGCCCACCGAATGGTAGATGCTCTCTGATTTTCTCACTCAGGCTCGACTGGTGGCTTTCGTTAAAGTCGTTCCTTAGTTGTACATACCTGCTAGGTATAGCTACGTACCAGAGACCTTCGCAGAACCTGTTGATGGTTTAGTGCCATGGTGCACCAGCCAGCTTTAATGTCCGCGAATAACCCGGCGAACGCTTTCCTCCACCATCTGGAAAATGCTACCGTGAAATGAATAAATGATAATATTCTTACCACCTATAAAAATCAGCTTTCAGCCCCTGGAGGAAATTAAATTCCAGCTTTCTTTCTATCCTCCGAGAATTCCTCCTTTTATCATCACTCCGGATTCAATGTAGTTATTTCTAAATCCTACAGTTCTACTTCGTTTCGTGCAATCCTCTATTCTTTCCTTTGTTAGCTAACCTTTTCATTTCCAAATATCCTCGTTTTTCCTTCTACTCTACCTGCTAAAGCTATCCCTTCAAACTCATCATACCTGAAGATATACCCTAAACAATCTGCTCAAACTTTTCTTCACCTGGCTGTATAAATTTCTCATGTTGCCACATGTCGATTTTATTCCTCATAAGATTATCACTTAACTTTTTCTTTTTTTCTATGAGTGACTTTCCCTTCCATCCCGAATTACATTTGACTTCATCGTACCACAATTCAATCCAAATAACAGTACTTCAGAAATGATCTACGAACTGAGGCTTCCTTGTATCATACATACTGTTCTAATCATCAACAGTGATCGAAAGGCCGTTCACTCGAAAATCGATTCTATGTGATTCTACTGATTCTGATTCTGATTCTGATTTTACTAATTCTACTAATTCCACATATGTTTCTATAAAATCTTTTCAGGAGCCATTGATTCTGAATCGATTACAAGTATGGAAAATCATTGATACCTCCAGTGAACGGCCCCTCGACAGTGATACGCAAAATAATTGTATTCCTTATAAAACGGCAATAGGTAGAATCCTGGATGTGTAAAGCAGGTAGCGGTGTTTATGAAAGCGTCGTCTAGAATCGATTAGTCTCGTTCCAGTGACCCTTTGGGCACTTAACTGTATTTAAGTCCGAAGCTTCTTCGTGCAACAGGATTACGCATTCCTCGTTCGTAGCTCTCGGTGCAAGTTTGGTTCGTGCAATAAAATTTGTAAACAATGCCTTTTGTCGAGTTGCGGATTTAACGGCAGTGTCTTTTTGTTTTCTTCAGTTTGTTTTGGCTCGGATACAAATTAAAAGTGTCCATGAGTGCGAAAAGCACGAGTGATCCTCTTTTTCCCGGATTTACTGCATACGCGGAGGTACTTATCTACCAACCGCGTGTGTGACTTATAACGCTTTTACGAAGAGCGGCTCATTTGCAATTTTATTTACACGTCCCTGCATACCTATATCAGCATGGTATGCGTGTAGTTTTAGTTTACCTTTTCCTATACCTACACTTATACCTGTACGTGTACCTTTACCTATATATGGACGTCCCATGATCCTACCATTCCGCGGCACATAGGCTCCTGGTGTACCTGCACTTTACGGTATTCATGCGTATGCAGCACATGAATATATGTATAGTGCATATCCCAGGGACCCTTATATAGGTGGACGCGTAACTGGGTGTATATAGTGCCGATGTTCTCCATCCTGTGCGAACACGCCTTTACGTGCGGTTTACGATGTCAATACATACATATATACATGGGTAATGCATCCTGGTATGTAAAATTACGAGCGCATATATAGGTGTCGTGTACATAGGTTACTGGGTATACTCCGCTTCCAATATGTACCTGTGCATACACGCAGCCACAAACCAGATGTCAATATACAAACGTATATCCGTTCGTAATGCATATCTCCGTATGCAACGCTTGTTTATGTACCGCGCAATCGCGTCCCTTGTGTTCGTCTTGTTTACTCTTTTTTCATCCTCTCATTCTCTTTTTCTCTCCCGTGGCTTTCGTTTTTATTTATCCTTTAATGCACCCACAAAACCACCCGCAATTTACACTTTACGCCTGCTCTTTATTCTTCGCATAATTGCACACATTTTTTTTAGCGCCGGTTTCGTTTTATTGCGGACGGGTATTATTTTTCGAAAGGGCGTTTTATGTCAGGAGTAGTCACTCTGTTGGTCTGTTTACTTTTGAAATGCGATGGACTTCTGAGGGTGCGTTAAAAAACTGGGTTTTACGGGCACTAAATAAAATGGGAGTAATGAAAGTTGGGATGAAATTTGGTCTTTAAAAGTCTTTCGAGAGTTCCTGCATACCTATTATGACTGATCTGATTTTTATACCTTTATTTTCAAATTAATAAGAATACTGATGCATCTTATTTTTCTGTTTCAGGTAAGGTACTTTTTGAGACTCTAAGACCTTAGACCAGTTTGGGTAAGTTTTTTTTTAAATCCAAAGATAACACTTTATCGCTGCACGAATTGAAATCATCACCTGTCTTAGTTTGACCTACATCAGGAAAAAGTCTGATCTCCATATAGTACCGTTAAGACCTTTCATACCTTTTCCCGTTGCATTCGATCAATCATCACCGTGGCAGCCCTCGAGTTGCGAGAAATGCCGAGCACGTTCTTATCAAGTTGGTAGCAACTTCGATTAAGAGATTCAAACGATTCGTCGACAGACTACTTAAAGTAAAAGTGGTGCCAATCAAGATATAGAATCAGCTCATTCCAGACCCATATCTAACTCCTTTGTGACCTCCAGTAATTGAGAAAAAGTACTCGACTCGATCGTTACTCTCATTCCTAAAATTGTTCCTACCTAGGAAGCATTTTATCTTGGAGAAATTCCAGGTCGACCTGACTTCTCCGAACATTCTCGTTAGCGACGAATCGGAATTGAAAGCGACATTACCAAGTTATCGGCACCCGGTCAGGAACGTGGCAGACCCAGTCGCGATCTAACGATGTCTCCTAACCTCAAACTCGCCCGGTCGGGAATCTTGATTGCTCAAGCACGTTTTGTTCTCGTGATGAGAATCGAAGGCGATTCGAATCTAGAGATTCTTTCCTGAAATAGTATAGGTACCCATCTGACCCCGGGGGTCGCCATTGTCGCGGATATCGGTGTCCCGTGTCTCGACATACCCGGACGTTCCGGGTCACCGGGATGTGACCTCTGGATATCCGGCGAAAAATTCATTCTCGCATTACCACTGTCTTCGGATCTTCATCTTCTTTTCCGCCTCCTCGAGAAATTGATATCGGGTGTCCGACGCCGGTTGACTCTGCAGTAAAACACATGGTGACAGTCGTAAGGTATCGGCTGCACCCGCTTGGAGACAAGCAGACATGCAAATATGCAGACCCAGAAGCCATTGCAGCACCTAGTGATAGCCTCAAACCTACTTTGCGTGAGCTTTTCAGGCCTTGGCCACAAAACAAACCGAAACTCCTTTCATTATTCTTAGGTGAAAGCTGCTATTGTTGTACTCAAGCATTCCCTTGCACGATGATGATATCTTCACCCCTAATGATCTCGAGCATGATTGACTATTAGTATGACCCGCGAGCTCAAATCGAGTCATTTGGGACCCCTGATCATATTCCGAGGACAACTTGCCTATCTGGAGACAGTGGGTACATTATTCTATGATCCGCTCGAGATATTGTTCAGACGTGAGTCGCTCAAGACCATTAAGGCCTTTCATGACACGAGCGCCTTCCAAATGGTGAAAGTCGCTGTTTTGTTCACCGGCTTCTATCATCATAGATGACCTTCGAAGATGAAACAGTGCCCTTAGACGCGATGCGCGAGCTCATTTGCGAATTCTTGACACTAAATGGGGTTCAGATATTTGTGAGGGAGTTCTTTGTTAAGTGCGTTTAGCTACTTTCCATAAATGGTTCCAATGCTTTGAATTTTAATGAGATGGTTTGCAAGTTTCAAGCTACATTCTTGAGAGAAGTCGTGTGCTTAAGGAAGTTCGTGCGATTTTTTCTACTCGTATTTCATGTTGGATTAGACTTTTAGAAATCGTATCTTTTTATTTCTCAATAGAAATAGAATAGTTTAATAGAATAAGTTTCACTTGAAAATAGATATTACTGAAAAATCTCACCTTGAATTGAAATAAAATTCTTCTCGCTTTACGAACTAAATTATTAACCAGTTATTGAGAATGATTAAAGAAAGAGGCAGGATTATATATCAAGCCCACACAAGGCTGCAAGTTATAGAGAATCATTTTATCCTCATCGTCTCTTTATTCATTGATGCATGCTGATACATACATATAATTCACGCATTGTAAATGGAATAAAAACATTTCCCTCGTTTTACTCACAAGATCCAACCTCGTTAGTCTGGTTCGCAAAGTCACCGATGCGAATGGAAGTCTCAAGACATGAAGGCGAGGACGAGGGAATAAAAGGAATAATAAAAAGTATGCTATAAGCAGAGGGTATCCGCAACATGAAAAGCTGTTGACAAGAACCGTTCCTTGTCTTCAGTGCCCCATAAAATTGTGTCGTGGCGTAGGTCACGAGGTGACGATCTTCCCGGTTCTCGTGTGACTGCCAACTTGCTGACAGTGTCTCTACTCAGGAAGTTAAAGAGTTAAAGACTCTGACACTGTGAACAACTCGCGTCACACAAATCCTTTCTTCGGTCACATCATTAATGCAAATTTCCGGCTATCCATGCTACATCAGGCATTAGACAATTAAAAGCACATTCGTCTTGAATCAGCGATTCGCACTTGATAGTCAGTGACACAGAAAATGACTTGCAAATTTATGCATTAACTTTTATTGCTGAATAGATTCCAAAACAGTAGTTTCTTAATGTATTATGTACTAGTATTAGTTATTTAATGATAGAATTTCTTTTTCCAAGCAGATTTAGCGTGGAACATTAGTGACACTTTGTTTTTTTTTTTTTTTTGTTTTTTTTTTTCTTTTCTTTTTATGGTCATTCTGAGTTTTCAAGACAATCGGAATCAGCAAATGTTAGATTGAGAATGTGTTTTAAATTTCTTGGGCGTTGAGGAGAATATCCCAATAGGAATTTTTGTGCGATGAGGCAGGTGTTCTCGACATTCAATGCCATAGATGCGTAGACTCAGTGGTTCTCGAGCAGCTACTAGTTGGCGTACATTCCAATTCATTGACTCGTGGAGAGGACGTTGACAGCAAGCTGACTCCTGGAATGTGTCTGAGATAAACCCACGTCTGTCATTGTGACAGACCACTGTACCAATATTGACTCTCCATCGCTCTATCGTTCAGCAATATCCCCGCATTTGTGATAATGTTTGAGTGTGGGCGAAAAAGCGTATATCTATTGAGTTATTCGCAAGCAAAAGTAAATTCTCAGACAGACATTTCGATATTTCAAAAAATAATATGCATTAAGAGAAAGTAGTTCAAACCCCATGATTTGCACGAAAATAAACATTAATATTTCCTTCCGAATTTATTCCTTTTAATGAAATCGATTTTTATCGAGTCAAAATGCACCTGAAATAAGATATAAGACGTTATAACGTTTCGATTTCATCGAGCCGGAAGCGAAGCTTCGCCACGGCCCTGAATGAGTTCACGGTTGCCGGAAATTAATGTTTCTTGGTGAGAAAAATATGTTTGGAAGACTTTCTCCTCAGAATCAATGACAAGGACCACTAAAAAATTATCCTCAGGGTGGCCGAATGAAACCGGTGATGCTCAATCTTTGATTGCGTAAGGACCCACGAGTGGAACGACTTTCAAGGCCGCGGTCGAAGAAATACGATCGGGTCAGACCACGCAAATGGAATTTATTTCGTGTGTCAGACCCACAGCCGGACGGGGGTCTGCCTTCGAGGAAAGTTAATCCTTCAGCTAATTTGGTTTTGTGGTTTTCGTTCCCCTTTTGTAACACGCCTTTATTACTGTTATTATTCTGCAACTCTCGTGTGGAAATAAATAATCACTAGGGATCCTTTACAATCATATTTATATCAGCTTAAGTTCACAATGTTGCAATTTGATTACCACTCTTTTAAATTAAACTCCTCCTCACTTTTCATTTTTTTTTCAATCTCCTTTTCAAGCGCCGTTTCCAAAATACTTTTAGTAACCCCATTTTCCAAATCCTTTTTATCAAATCCTTACGTCCAAGCGCCTTTGTCAGTCCTCTTTTTCAAGCCTCTTTTCCAAACCGCCCCTTCTTTTAAACGCTTTTTCCAACACTCTTTTCGAGGTCCTGTTTCCAAAACACTTTTACTAACCCTTCCAACTGCTTTTACCAACCCCCTTCTCTAAATTCAGTTTCCGAAACCCTTTAGCAATCTCCTTTTGCAACCCCAGAAAAATATCTATTTGCTGATAAATAATGAAAAACCCTAAATATTCGAATGAAATATAATTGTTTCAATGGTTTATATTAGCCTTCAGTTAAGAAGATTTTTTAAAACAAATCTTTGTTTGTTTCGTAGAGAATTAATCATTTAAAAGTTGGAGATGAATGCAAATAATAATTAACGAGAGTGAAAAATTGATTATAGATGGTCCTTTGTTTCTCTAAAGGTTCATTCTCGGTTACCTGGCTGTTAGTCATGAATGAAATATGCTTTCTGTGCTAAACGTGGATGCAGAACTCCGAATACCTACCTGAGCTTAGCATCACAACGGAGATTGTTGCCGACAAAGTGCATTTTTGCACGTTCCGCCCTGCGATAAATTCGCTAGGTTAGAAGTTGGCTTAGTCGATTGGACGGTTTCTCGTGACAGGTTGCAAGATATATACACACCGTAGCAAAAACCAATTGGATTACCTAAACATGCTGGCTGAAGTCTGGCAAATATTTACCGCCTTTTTTTATAGCTTATATACCCAACCTGAGGCTGATTAAAGCAATCTATCAGTTTATTTGCCAAATAGATTCAAGCCAATTACTCCTAGTCGAAGATTATCTTTATGGTTAAAGCACCGTGATTTACAATTGGAGGATGCTGAAACACTTTCTATCAGATGTCGAATTTTCACTTTTATTTGAGGCTGAACCACAATACAACCTTTCTTAGTAAAAATATCTCTTATTTTTTGAGTCCAAGGATTATTTAAAGGAATAAAATAACTGTATAATACTGATCTTATCTCGTATTCCCTTGTGTATCGATTTCCCATCAGAATCGATTTTTTTTTCATCACCCACTTGGAATTAAGGTCACCAGAGATCTTCTAGATCGAAACATCAGATAAGTAGTTCTTTTTTAAAACCTGGTCGAAAAATATCAGGTGGGCTAAATTTCAGGCGATCTTAGTGGGTATAAAAGATCTTATCGTGAAGGTTAATTTCACTGAATTATGATAATGTCTCTCTTTGATGCGTCTGTGATGACTTTGAACGATTGCAACATGCCAGACGGAAGATTAACTTCTCAAATTAGGTTCCAAATAAAGTTAGAGATGGAGAAAATTTGGTTAAAAATGTCTCATAACTTGCGATGATGGTCTCCACTTCTGGCTCCTTGTCTTGCTAAAATTAAAAAATGCTCAACACACCTTATTTTATACTTTGAAGCCATTTTATAACGAGTCCTGCAACTTATCAAGAGTTCTAACTTTATTAACTATCGGTACAAATTAATAACGATAATAATCAGAAAGTGAAAGGAGGGACGACTAGGGTGTGTTCATCGAGAAGAAGTTCTCATGAGAAATATAAAACATTCCTTGTATGTTGGTGCGTAGTGCTTTTTTTTTTTGTTTTTTTTTTGTTTTTTTGTTTTTTTGTTTTTAGGGACCATGACTAGAACACGCAAGGGTTTATTATATCTTCGTGCAAGGCTGACACAGACTGACACAAAGTTGCCTTTTAGTCACGCCATTTTGTCAAAAGTAATCACTTCAATGAAAGCTGATGCATGTACATGGTTAACCAAATTGATGTTCAACATGTTGGGTTTAAACTTTCAAGTATAACTCGCCTTGCGTGCAATTTTTTTAGACAGATGCTACATGCAGTCTCCTTCTCTGGTTAATAAAAGTCTAATTTTATTAGCTAAAGGTATTCATAAGCTACTTCACATACTTTTTCTACTTTTAGCAGCGTGACGTAGTTTATAAATGAACCCCTCAATTCAAACTTATATACTTTTATTTATAGACTCTGGATCCGCTTTCTTCTCTTATATTTATCTTTCTTAAAGCCCATTGTTTTCGCTTGTATTTTACTCGATCGAAACCAAGAAAACATTGGGACATCTCATAAAGCGTAAATTCTTTCGCACAAAATATCAGATGTGAAATTTTTAACGACCTCCGATCGAATATCGGCCGTGCAAAACGTGGGGAGTCGAAGAGTCCGAAGTTAAGACCGAGGTCAAGGAACAGAGATGCTGTATAGAGGTTCAAAAAGAGAAGAAAGAAGGACGAGAATCCGACCAAGGTGGAGAAAGATAGAATCCATGAACGGCTGGAATGTCGTCTCGCCCGCACCTTTCTGCCGATAGCCTTTTCGCTCGTTTCCTTGATTATTCCGTTTTTCTTTCGTCTTTCTTTCATCTTTCATTCTCAATGGATTCTCAAGACTTGGACAGATCTTTTCATTATTTTGTAATTTGGCTCAGGAATTCTTCAAAGTTTATTTCAAGTGCAATCAATTTTATTGTCGAATGAATGACTTTAATTTTAGAGTCTTCTGTTTTGATTGACATGAACGTTGTTAATATTATCAGCATCTCAGGCCAAGAATTCGCTCACTCTGCATTGGCAGGTTTCATAAAGACCAATTGACGTCGACGTCCTCTCCGACAGGACTTTTTTTCCTGGGATCCGGTATGAAGGTTCCTGCGTCATCGTGCTCGATCGACGAAGAACTCGTTTCATCGCGTTCGAGCCCATGACTCGTAACATTTGTATACTTTGTTATGGCTCCACGCTGTAAACCTGAACCTCTCTTGCGAACAGCGTTGCTAATCAAAAGGACGTAATTTCCTGAAAAAGGATCACTTTCGCAACCCTGAAATCCTGCAAAACATTTATAGAATGAAACCAGAGTTTTTTTTTTTTGCAAAAAACTGAGCAATTACACTCTTAAGTGCATTCAGTGGATTTCAGGGAATCTTAAAATCATTCGAGAATAAAGACCTATATTTATATCTATCTGGATATTCTGATCATGTGGGAAAGTGTCCAAACCACATAAACAATAAAAAAAAAGGATTTCTCAATGCTACAAATAACTTTGGATAATTTGATTCGCTACAGTCAATTTCGTAGGGTTGAATTGGTAACACGATAGATATTTCAAGGAGTTTGATCGCTAAAAATGAAAGCTCTAGCAACTCGGCGCACAGTGGTGTGATTGCGCAGACGTTTTCGTTTTACGAGCCTGTATATCGTGACACCAATGGATGCTTCGATTATTCGGACGTTGTTCCAGACGATTACGATAAATTGCATAGTCTCGCAGAGTCATTATCTCGAGTAGACAATACCCATGGAATTCTGTGTTCAGTGCACAACTGCACAACTGCACTGTGCACTCTGGCCACAATCGAACGCATAGACATTCCCGTATGCGTGCCGATGCATCACGCACTCGTAATATTCTACACGCACGTACCTGCGTGGGTACATGGTAAATGATACCTGCCAGGTAATCCATCGTCACCATATTTTTACACTTACCCGCCATTCGAAGACCAGATTAATCGCGGATACCTTGTCACCTTATATTTATTCAAAAAAGTATCCAGAAATGCTTACAAGTAATAAAGAAAACACTCTGGAAACAAAAAATACGCACGGAAAAAACTGCTATGGTTGTGACAACCACAGAAATAGTAAAATATGGTACAACTACAATTTGTGGTTTCCACAACCACGATTGTGGTTGCCAAAACCACAACTATTGTATGGCAACAACCACAGCTATGTGGCAACTGTTATTAGATAGTTGCCACAACCATCTGTTAATCAAAATCGTGGTTGTAGCAACCACAAATTAGTAGTTGTACCATATTTTACTATTTCTGTGGTTATCACAACCATTAATTTTTTTCCGTGCGATAATGACGAATGTAAAATTCTTTTCCCACGTTAGGTTTATAGATCCACATTTCGCGCGCTTCGCTGGGCACCACATGTCTTGTTTAAGCACGCGTTTTGATGATCCATGACGTAGATGCACTAGGTAAATCCGTGTTAAATGATTCGCCGACGGAGATAGCTTTATCAAGTCAGAGAAAAGTACCCATCTGCGATTCAAATGATTAAAGCTTAAACGATGGAGAGTCGCAAACTCGCAACGCATTGTACATATAAAGTATATGAACTCTATAAACTCTATGTGCTCGTACACATTCGTAAATAAATAGCGCAACGTGAGACGAGAACAGTGCCCACCGACTTTGTTGAGCCCATATAAGAAGAAGGTCTTGTCAACGCCTTTCGCCCACGCAGCAATCGTTTGTAAATCGCACGTACGAAGCGATCACCATTTGTGTTTCCTGTTCTCCTGTAGAGTTTAAAGACCTTTCCTAAACCGGAAATCGGCTGAAATTTAGATTCAAATGAGCAGTTTAGAATTCAAGATTTAAATAGTCGTATTATCTGCATAATAGTAATATCTCTCGTAATTTTTTTCGATATCTGCTGGATTTCTGTTATGCATCGAATAGTTATATCGTAAATCATAATAGAGGAAGTTTGCATGGCGCATATATACTTTTCTGATTCAATCGTATCATAAGAAGTGATCGATTGGTTAATACCTATTTAATAGATTCTGATTGAAATCGTCAATAATGAATCATAAACGTCCATAGCTGCAAATGACTCATTTCTTATCTTCTTGAAATGGAGCAGCAGTTAAAAATCTTTCCATTAATACCATTAACAATGATTCATCGATTAGTTTAAGTGCCTCAAGGAAGATAGGAAATATTTTGCAGACGTAAGACTTGTATAATATTTACTCGAGGGTTTTAAACTTAATACATGAAGTTTTAATGACATTTCTTTATCGTAAACATTTAATTCTATTGGAAGGAAGAGCTCAGTGACAAATAATTGACCTATTTCATCGCAGGAAATTACTGAATTACTCCCCATAATCAATATGAGAAATGTAATGTTTCTATCATTGACTCGAGATTCCTGAGAAGCAAATTTAGTGACGAAGCGTGGGAAGAGAATGTTGAGAGAAGAAGAAAGATCCGGTGATTTTCTCAAACGGTTTGCCCTCGAACTGTACAGTCGTTCGCATTTCGATTGAGGTTTGACCGTCGACTTCAGATAGGCACGTTTACGCTAAACAATAAGGAGAACTTGAGGAATGAGGAGGTACAGAGAAAAGAAGGAAAAGAACAGAAATAGTGTGCAAAATGAGTATGGAGAAATTTCGACACAAAGAGAATAAAGAGCTGAAGAAGAGGGAACGAATTTTGAGTCTTGCAGGTAGTTAAGCTGTGATCGGAAGCAAAAGTAACCTGGACGCAAGTACGTCATGTGCGTTAATCCTTCGGCGTTTCGATCCGGGATTATTTTTAGTACGCGCGTGGGCATAAATGAGCGCATAAAAATGCGCATACCTGACTGCAACTCGAATGTGATCTAAAGGAGGAAGGGGGAGAGAAAGTGTCGGGGTAAAGAGAGACACTGAGTGATCACGGGAAAGAAGAGAAGCGAGGGATGTAGGTAGAGAAGTCTCCGACACGTTGGCGCCATCGCGACCATTTTTTATGCACGTCCGATGAGCCTTTTCTTGCATCTGACACTGAACTCTTTTCACGACCCACACAAGTGCAAACGACTCCGTTTCAACCCATATCTCCCAATCTTGGTCCTTCACTTTTTACTTTATTAATTTTCGCAATCGAATTTTATACCTCGTATAATTGAGAGATAAAATGTTGCCAATATTTATGGGCAAGATACTCTTACTTTAGTGTACAGTGGATGGTACTGGTATTGCAACAAAGTGAGATCTTTCTCAAAAGACTCAAAGGGAACCCCATTCAATAATTTTATTCAATTAATATTAAGAGATTGAATTTTGCATTGCAATGCAGTAGTGCATTGCATTGCACTACTTTAAGGGAAAGCCATTGTGAATCAATTTTAATGAGTAGAATACCAACTAGATATTTCCGAAGATGATGAGACTTAATTTATATTTAACGAAGGGAGTCAATCAGTGTGAGAGAAGAGAAACTACTTATATTATAATTTCCTCGTTCCCATTGTATCATCCATTATCTTCCGGAAACATAATTTGCAATGGAGAACAAAAGTAATTCATAATTCTCGTTGCAAAACATTTTGTAAATCAGGTTGCCAATTTAGTTCAAAATTAGTCTTTCTTAAGACAAACTAATTGAATATCCGCGGAAGCGAGGGTAAACAGATAACTCGTTCTTATGCCATTTACGATGAAAAGCGTTACGCCTCCCGAGCCAATTATAGCCTCGATTATAGCCGAATTGCAAGCACGTGCATGCGCTCATCACTAAAGTCGATGACTCAAACCATCGTTTTATAAACAGTTCCTCCATGCTGGTGAAACTTGGGCCGAACCCGAACCAATCAGATTGTAAAGATTCTTGTCTTGGGTCTTCCTGTGAAGCTCGGATTCCTCTCTGCTGAGCTGTAGCTGTGTCATTGGTCATTGTGGTCATTTTATGATTAGTCATCCGCCATTTCTCCTGGTGCAGTGGTTCAGAAGCTTTATTGCTGATGACCTTGATGACAGATGCCACTGGCTGGTCGAACGCGACACTTTCGCGACTGCCGCAAAATTCCAGCCTTCGCTATTGTTCTCCAACCTCTGTTTTCTGTAAGCATTCGTTTTCTTTGAGTCTGGTCGCTCTCTGAAACGGAAGTACGATAAGACGTATGTGGAACAATGGAGAACGATATAGTAGATGGGACGATAACGACCCTGTGACCATAATCTCGATGCCATGGTCGTTTGTTCAGTTTCTCGCATTCCTGCATTTCGAACTTCCATAATAATAATCCATCTGTATTCTCTAAATTTGAATCAGTTATAATTTAGGGAGTAGGAGTAGGATTTCATGCCAACAAAAATATTGACAAACAATTTTTTAAATAGTACATCAGTTGTTACTCGTGGGAAATGATTGAAGAGAGAAAGGGGAATCATGAAAAAGCTCTTTTTATAAAGTACGACATACGACGGCCTCCCATCCGAGAACAACCGAACCAAGCGCTGCTTAACTTCGGTGATCGAACGATAGGCCTTAAACACTTCCATCCGTCCAGACGGACAATATGTATGTTGCATGCAACCTTCATAAAGAGCAAGCATGCCTGTATAATTCTGCGAATAATATTCATAATTTGTCAAAGAACCATTATGAATGACAAGTAATTATTCGCAGCAACTCTTGAAGGAGCATGTTGTCCTGATACAAGTTTGCAATAGAGCAGAAATTACAAGGAATATACCTCTTAAAAGGTGACGTCAATTTTGAAATGGGAAATTGTTGGTGGATAATTAGTCATGTTCTCCTGATATAATTTGTAAGAAAGAGCCAAAACTAAAAGGAATGCCTCCTGTAAGTATAGCCGTGTACAATTTTGAAGAAATAGTATAGCATATCATGTAAACGCGAATACCTCTTAGGTTCTCATAGTACCCTGATATCATTTTTAGAAAAAAGCGAATAACCTTGTTATCATGCGATTCAAGATAAGCAAGAGTAGAAGCAAATACCTCTTCGATAGTCATGATATCGTGATCTAACTTTGAAAAAGTAACTAAAATAAAAGCATATTTACAATAAAATTTTTACATAAGAGTAGTCATTTTTAAAAATTATAAAATTAAAAAAGAAAATATATATACATATATGAAGTATATAGCTTAAATAAAAACATATCCATGCGATCGATCTCAACTTCGTTATATATTCCATCCATGCATAGATGCAATGGAATATCCACTCTTACCCGGATTATTATACACACAATACGTTTCTGAATGAATCTTTATTTTAGCATTTGATACCCCAAACTCGCTTCCCTGCTTTTCTTTTCGTTCATTAGCAAGCGTGTATAAAATTTTAAAATATTATTCTTCTGATTCCATATCCATCTTCAAGCAGTGATAGCCCGAGTCGAAATATAGGCCCTACTTTAACGCTCTTCACGCTATCATTTGTAGGGGCTAAGGTTTTAAAGTAGAAG
>JAUESH010000020.1:13721163-13747732 GCA_032275165.1 Synergus magnus | reverse complement strand
TCCAATGCGAATCAATCAGAAATCAATCCGACGACACTTTTCAATCCGAATGAATTTGAACACACGTTTCAATCTGTACGTCTAATCCGAATAAATCCGAAACTAATCTGGATTTACATTTCAATTCGAATGAATCCGGGCCTCATCCAGTAGGATTTTTAATCCTTTTGAATCCCTTTCAATCCGTAAATCTTTTCAAAGTTCAATCCGAATGAATCCGACACTAATCCGAATCAATCCGAATGATTCCCAATCTATTATAATACATATATGTGCCCCAAACTGAATGAATGCGAAATCAACCCAAATCACTTTCAATCCTTTCCGATTCGGATGAATCCGAAACTAGTTCATATTCACCTTTAAAAATTATATTATGAAATTTGGAGATTCACGTGATACATGAAATTCGGTTCAGTTTTTAAATTTATACTTAAACCTTTCTCTGAAACGGTTTGTTATACAAAAATCAGATTAGTTTGGATTTATTCGCATTGGAACCTTAGTTTCGACTTTGGAATAGATTAGATTCAATCGAATAGAAATCTTGGTTTGAATTTGGATTAGGTTGGATGCAGGCGGACAGAAATCTCTAGTTTCACCACAGATTAAATCAGAATCAGTCGGATTGACATCCTTGTTTTGAAATCGGATTAGGTTGGATTCAGTCGGATTATCATTCTTTTTCCGATTTCGGATTAGATTGGATTAAATCAGATAGGATTCCTTGGGCTGGATTCTGTCTGGTAGAAATCTTAATTTGACCCTGGATTAGGTCGCATTCAGTCCGATTGGCATCCTTGTTTCGATTTCGGATTAAATCGGATTCATTCGGATAGGTATCTTTGGTCAGTCTTCGGATTAGATCGGAATGAAACTGTTTGGTTTGGATAAAAATACTAGAATGAAATAGATTCAAAAGGATAGAAATAGTTTTCTACCCGAAACTTGCACCAGGAGTATAAAAGTATTCTTTGAATCACAAAATTTAATGCGAAATTGCAATCAGTTGAAACTGCAATACATGTTCACTTCTCAACAGTAGTCAAGGTTTAAACCATCTTTTTCTGACTTTATTATTTCTTACTTGTCTTGTTACATCCCTATATATTCCAACTAGCTATTTTAATCGAAATTCCTTGGTACCCGCATGAAGCTTCCCTCCTCTTTTTATGTTTCTCCTCACCCTGGTAAGGTGTAGGCACCTAAACATGGCGATAAAGTCGAAGGACATATTTATCTTTCGTCTTGGGTATACCCCCAGAGCCGTAAGCGGCGTCCTGTCGCGAAAAAGGATCCTAGATTCTCGTTCCTTCTTCAAGATAAATCGCCGTTCATTCGCGCGAAACAATACACATAAGCGAGAAAGGCTGTACTTGCTGAGCGAGCTAATAGCTGGACGCCCGAAGACGCGCGGACTCGCGTATCTGATAGTTCGACTGTGAGTTATTAGTATTAACCATTTGGTACTCTGGGTAGCAGGGAGTCTCGCTGTGCGTTACGACGATCGAGGATCATGAAAAGTAACATACTTGGCGTCCAACATACATATACCTATAATCTCGTCGAAGATTTGAAATATAACCATTCCTGCTCTACACTATTTTCATTTTTATTTTCATTCGCTATTTTCTTTTTGTTTTCCTTGTTTTCTTCGAGGCCAGATCTTGGGCAGCTTTATTTCCCAGAGATTCGATCAGCATAAAAGATTGATTGAGTCAGGCTGATAAAATAGAATCGTGGGTACCGTTGGTGATCATTTTCAATGCATTTATTGGAACTTTCCAATCCATCCTTTTAGGAATTGCTTAATTATTCAGAAATGGTAAGCCAATTAACGGCGATCTCTCTTTATTAAGCTTCTTGGGAAGAAACTAAAACACAACATTATTGTTCATGTTTTTTTAAAACTTTACTGCACGAGTATATAGTGTTATCTCAGATGATTAAGAAAAGAATATGATCATCCGCCTGGAAGTTGAGTTGAGAGAGATATACTTGACTATAATTCGCTGTCGTTTAACGTGGGTTTGACCTTGATATTAGCCATAATAATTCATCCTTCCTTTTTATCTCGTCTCTAGATTTTGTGGAGGATTATTCCCGCACCTTGGCGTCCGGTACAAGTTCATTGTCGCGGGAAGGACGAAGGAAACGGCCGATTAATTGCCGACATTACAGGCCGATATAACCGGCCTGCCCTCCTCCGGCGTCGATTATGCGAGCCTACATGTTCCATAGGCAGGTGTGCCAACTATACTCTTCTAATATACAATATCCTCCATGGCTTTGGCTGAAAATCCTAGTTGCATCGTTGCATTCGGTGCCAATTCCAACTGCTTCTTCTTTTTCAGCGTCTATTATACTTCCTGCACCAGTTCTCGGCTTCCGCATGATACATGTTTTAGAAATGATACCGTAATGACTCTCAATGCATTTCGCATTGGAGATTTAAAGTTTCTTTTTGACCCACGTGACCCATGGTTTCAGCTTATTTGACTTCCACTTTTATCTTTTTATCTTCTTTTTCTTATTAAACATCGAGCCTTCTATAACTAACCATTAATCCTAATTGCCCTTAGCCTTCATAGGTGATGATAAACCACGATAACAAGCCTCTTTGAAACAATATCTCTAATCACCTGACATTCAAGATAAAACTGAAATTCCTCTCCGCACCATTCTCAAATAGAAAAAACCTTTCAACAAAACACATAGCAACTATGTCGTTCATTTTACCCCGTAATCACACTTAACTCCAGCAAGAGGAAAGCAAGTTGGAGTAATATCTGCATAAATTAAAGATGGTCATATACCTTGGGCATCTTATAGTAATGGCCACTCCATATACCTAAGGCACCTTGGCAGCAATCCCCATTTCACAAGATATACCTATACAACTCCCTATATCACTGACCTCTTCAGTAATGATAAATATTTCTCGCATACGTGTAATTCTTCTTCCTTCTCCTCTTAAGGCTGAAGGAGATGAGGCGCAAGAGGCAATATCTGCGGCAATTTTATAACGCTGTTGCGGCAATAACACGTCTTTCGTCAATCGTTGTTCCTTCCATTGCACTGCTCTCGTTCGTGATTGGGTGAGGGTTATAGCTCACGTCTTCAGCACGTCCATGCGAGTAGTCTACGCTGGGGATGCGAGGACTCGATTCTTGGCAGGCAGGTGTCCGCCAAGGTATTCGGAGGCTGTAGAAACTGATACCTTTACGGTCGGATTAAAGTCGGTGCTTCTTTTCTCTCCTCGCGTCTCTTCTTGTTCATGCCCTCTTCCGTAAAGTTACCTTGGCCGATGACATCTGGTCGACGGTCAGGAATGCTGGCCAATAACCGGTCCCCCCGCGTCGATATATGTGCATATATATTTATATACCCCTCTATATACATATTGCAAAATGAATTTTCTGCCTAGGTGAATTCTCGCCTGACTGGAGCGCGTGCCGATCGTTAAATTTGCGCCAACATTAATGCTCGAGTTTGCGCGATGCTGCCTTAGTTCCAATGATATACATTCATATTTCATAGACTGCACATATATAATATACAATAAACATGCATGCATGCATGAAGCTAATTTACAATATTTATATTCTACTCTCGTTCTTTACATCCCAGAATAATACTCAAAAAGAACGAACTCTGGATTTATCTGATTCGTAATTCGCATAGAAATTGTTACTGACCACATATGTACAATCTTTTCACAATCCAAAAGAGCTGAAAAGCTGCTGCAAGTTTTATTCCATTAATACGAAGTGGTTTACGTTGAGACTGTTTAGCTACGTCTCCAGAGTCTACCTTGTAATCCAGTTTCGTTTATTACTTTATACGACCGGATTCCAAGTTTAATGCATTGGGGTAATAAAATCCGAAAGTTATCATCCTTATTCTCACGGAAGGACGAAGAAAAGGTTGCAGTATCTTTCCATCTTTGTGATTTACGCTAATAATTCTGTAAATGCAGCCTAGTAAGTTGGGCAAGAAGAAAAGTGAAGTGTCTTCTCAGCTAAGAGATTTACTCTAATAAGTCCTGGGGATGCTGGTTTCATTAGTTGAAAATATTGTTGGTTGAAACTTGAAGAATGTAGTGCACGACTTTAGTATGTAGTAAGTCAGATTCATTTATTATTTCATGCCCTGCTTAACTTTAGGAGCGATGCATAATCAGTGAATTATTACAAATCTGAATTATTGAAATTGTCGTTGAGATAAGGTGCTGAATGCAGGTGCTGTAGTATTTTGCCAATTATTAGAACGAGATCTGTAATCTGGATTTATTATTAATGATATGAGGAAAGAACATAGTGCTGATCAATGATCTTTTGATCAGTGATCATATTCAATAAATTCAATCGAGGCCTTCAATAACTACTCTTTGATCAATCTGAACTGATTCCATGAAGAAACAATAAGCCTGCAGTATCTGGAAAGGTAGCATCAACCTAATTAATCATTACTATAATTATCAAGAGTTCAACCACTATCCTACACCTAGTGTAGATAAGTAGGTGCGCTTATTATTATCGACCTTTCCGAGCAGCACGTGTAATTTCACACAGTTTACATCATTCGACTTGTCGATAAATTAGCCTCGAGGAACGATTGCTGCTTTCAAAGAGGACGACGGAATTCTGGAATTCTCTTTTTCCTTTTTCTCATGGGAAAACCCTCCAGCGAGATCGGGTTAGGATGTTATATCTACAATTTACTGAATTAGCGACCTTTATGCAACTGACATTATGTAAATTCAAATCTCTGCTTAATGTGACTAATGGGCTACTGAGGAATTATGAATCAATCTGCCTCTATAACTTTGCTTTAATGAAACAGTGTTGAGGGAATCTGTGAAACGATCAGAGCACGATGTTGACAAACTTGGATTTTTTTCACTCTTAACCTTTTGTTCGAGACATTTAAATATTTTTTTAGACATTTAACATCTACCATCTTCATTCTTCATGCTACCAAATATTTTCACAAATATTCAAGGTTATAAGATAATTTAAATTTATGTTAATAGTTTAAGGGCTAATGGTAAACTATGGCGTCACTATTTACCAACCGTACCATATATATTTTCTCCGGCTTCTTATTTTTAAACTAAAGAAGATATCCCGCTGAAATTTTTGGAAATGACAGAAAATGTATCAGTGCACGACGGTCTTCTCATTAAATTTTCTATTTTATTTAAATACAGTCGTCGCCCACACATTGAGCTGTACCAAACATTCAACATTTCAATCTTTGATATACCCCCTACCACGTTTCTCTTTCAAATTTTGGGCTCTCCGTTCTTTTGTTTTGGAAGCGCGCGTACCAGCGATCAGTACTGTACATACTTCACGTATCTATTTTTCCAAACGATTGCTGTCACCCTTTTATGCTCCTTTTGAGTATACACCCTTGCAATATTCTCTTGCCATGCGCAAGGGGCGTGGTTTATGAAGTGTTCAATGTATGGGATTTTTGATCCAAGCTGGTGTTCAATGTGCGGGCGGCGACTGTTCTGCAATTTTACTTAATTTTTAACTTTTTAATTTAAGTGACAACAGGGGTTTAGTGCCCTAACTAATAATGAAATGAAGGTACTAAAGTCCTATTCCCACTTACATTAAAACTTTTAAAATTAATTAAAATTGCAGTATTTAAAGACAAAACAAATTTTAATGAAAAGACCGCCGTGCACTGATATTTTCTGTTATTTCCAAAAATTTCAGCGTAATATCTTCTTTAGTTGAAAAATAAGAAGCCGGAGAAAATATATATGGTACGGTTGGTAAATAGTGACGTCATTCGTCATAGTTTACCATTTGCCCTTAAGGGCATGTGATACTTTACCATAAGAGCCATTTAGTTTCCCCAACTTTACGCTCGCAATAATAAATATGTTTTGCTAAAACTAGACCATATTTACCTCCGTCTCAACGAAACGGAGGCAAATGGCCTAGTTTTAGCAAAAAATATTTATTAATGCGAGCGTAAAGTTGGCGAAATTAAATTTGCTTTTATGGTAAATAATACATGCCGTTAAGAAGCTTTAAAAGTCTTCAGAAAATGGACATTAAGTGCAAGTAGATTCAGCCTTATTTTCCCACCCCCTTGTCCAACCTTTTTCCAAGCTGATAGAAAATGAGCAGTCGCACATGTCTCTTTGAAGAAATTTTTCGCCCCTTTGCAATTTTCATTGCTGCAACATAGCGAGAAAAGGAAGGAGTCGGTAAAAGGTTTGTCGGCCGCCAAAGAACTTAGACTTGTATAATTTTCTCATTTCTCCCCTCGTTTCTCGCAGCAGTTGTTCGGTCCGACGTGCAGGAGCCACTGCGATTAGAGGCTTCCTTAGATTCTTTGTGTATAAAAGACTTAGAAGAGAAACGCGCCTTCTTCTAGTACCAGGTATGTCCTATACCACCTGCATCGCAGTGCCGGAAGTCGGTAGGTGGGATGCAAATTATTCAATTAACGTCTGAAGGCGAAGTTGGCAACTGAAAAAGAAGCTAGTCCATGGCTGCTGGTGAAGCATTCGCGTTCGCGCTCGTGAGAGAGAAGATTCCCTTCGGAACGTCGGCGTCCGCCAAGATAGCGTTGACACCTTGATTGACAGTACGAGGTATACCTATCTCGTCGAGACCAGTACGAGGAAGTGGCCAACGGGTCGTTTATCGCTCCTTCCATCCACCTACGGACCCCGGCGAGTCGCAGTCGTTTCTACCTGTACGAGATTTCGCACGGGGAACACTAACGAGCGATGCCCTTTTTTACCCATCGAGCGAAAAAGTCAGCAAGCCGTCTGAGTCTGCTCCTGTTCTACTTTGTAGTATGCATGCATGTATGTTATATATCTGTAGCAGAACCGCGGAACCGCCGACCAATCCGAGTATGTAATTGGATGGTAAAAGGGGTTAACCAGGACACGTTAGGCTAGAAAAAGGAGAGCGGCAATATCGCACCGAGTAAAGTGCATTCCGCTGTATAGTCACCTGTAGTTCCCTATTGGCAGAGAAGGGAGAGTTAAAACTTGCCATTTTTGACCAAATGAACGAGCAGTTCATTCTTTGCTTCCTATATTGTTCCATCCACTGATACCCAAAATAACAGTTAGTACCCATGTATGGTTCAAGGACGAATACAGAAAATAGAGAGATTAGGATACACATTATGTATGTGAAATAGTAATGTGCCGTTTACCAATAATTACTCAATTTTAGTTGTTTACACACGAATTTAACACACTCTTTCCTTTAATTCTTTGAAACATCTTTAAATCATCAGTGTGTTATTAATGTTCTTCATTTTCTGTTGCAGGTGAGTTAATCTGGCCATATTTAGAAAATAGAAACACTCATGTGTCAGATAATCGTAAGTATACAAATATGAATATTGGGGCGGTCAAAAAAAATTATTTTTTCAATTTCTTACAGTCTCACCCATTAATTTTGTATCATTTTATAAAAAATGTCCTAATTTTTTGAGATTTAAAACAAACGTTTAGAGGTTTTCTGAATTCTATGAAAGTAAAATGAAAATTTAAAGAAAGAAAACGTAATTTTTTGTGGATTATTTAGAGTGAAAAGGGGACAAATGTGTTTATTTTAAGGGCATTATTTTTTATATTTGTATAATAATAATAAAAATGACACTTAAAAATTCATTTTTAGTGTCTTAAGGGATGAGTTTTGGCGATTTTGGGTGTAAATTTAATTTTAAAATAAAATTTTCAGGCTTCGTACTGCTCACATGATAGTTTTACATCATCGTCGTAAAGTTGTTACGATTATTTTCAAAATTCAAGGATTTATATTAAATTTTTAACACTTTGGGATACTTGAAAGGTTGTACCCTACCTCTAAACGATTTTTTTAAATCTCAAAATGGGGGGGGGTGAGACTTTAAAAAATCAAAAAAATAATTTTAAAGGTGTGCAGGTGTCCAATCGAATTGTCAGTGCAAATTGCTACCTTTTTGGCCACGTTTAGAACACTGAATTTTTCGAAATTGACTTTAATTCTAGAAGAAATTAAAGCTTCAAAGCTCTCTTCGAGTAAGATTTCTCGAAATCGAAATTACTCAGTTGGTTTTAAAATTAATGTATTCAATTCAATCAAATGGATCTAATTTCAAAACCAACTGAGTAATTTCGATTTCGAAAAATCGAAGAGCTCGATCGGATAGGTGCACACCTATAAATAATTTTTTTGGACACCCTAATGAATATAACACTCTCTCTATATATATTACATACTTGCTTAAACAAAAAAATGTAAAAAAAAATGCGTTTGATGGTATTCGCAGAATGTCTGGAAAGGTAATGCACCTTCCATTCATTTTTTTTTGCAATCCACATGTACTTCATTTTTTTGATAGCAAGGGACTATTTTCAAGATCAAACCATTTACGCAGAAGAGCTATAAACCACTCTCGCACAAAAACCGTCGATTTTCTAGAAAAAGGGTAATTTTGAGACTCGTTAGCTACAAAGTATTTTCTTGCAATGTACAAAAGCTCATTCTAGTGCAAGGGACATCTCTCTGTTTCTTTTCTTTCCGTCGATTCGCGTCATCGATAACTCGATAGTCGACAGCGAGCAGAAATTCTTGGGCTCTCTGGAATCGTTCGAATCTTCTTAAGTGGCTGGAAGCCTATATTGCCACATAGTCAGGACTCCAGGAGATAAACAACTGCCTCCCGACGCTTCGGGTTTACGGTACACGCAGTGGATCGGAATCCGCGAAGAAAACGCATTTCGGATTCCGCTCGCGGGGCCAATAAAGCAACAATTGCTATGCGTAGAGACGCCTCAATGAATTTTCTCGCATGAACGGAAGCGGTACTGTATTCCTTCTTTCCACGAGTACTCTAGTCTATGAATGAATGGCAAGTTCGATAATTCAAAGATAGTCACGTGATGCTATTTTATTTTGGACTCTGAATAATTTAAACATCTTTTCTACCTTTATAAGTGATTATCAGTGAGATGCTAAATGTTTATTTCCATCACTTAATTTCTTCATTATTTAAAATTAAACCCAACAGACGCTTGTAATTGAAAGTTTGTTTCCAAGATTAATCTCAGCTATGGGCAAGTTGAGCAACCGCATCTTCTTTACTGTCGTCTCAAACGGGACTAAAAAGGCCTATTAATACTTTTTTTAAATTCCATTTCCGGGTGTCTGATAAGAGGTAAGCCTGAGAAAAATTTACGCCCCTCGTTGCTGGAAATTATAATCCCTCAGTGTCACACGAAGCATTCCTTTGACCGTTAGTTTGCCATATTGTAATCACCCGAGGACTCATTGAATTTATTATTATTACCCCCATGTCTCGATAGTAACGGTCTCAAGAGTGTCTCACGCGTCGTTGAATGATTATAATTTTCCGAGAGAGAGATACAAGAAGGAAGGGAAGTGGTACTATGCATTTCGTTCATCTTTTTCAGCTCGTCCTGGCGTAAATGGATCGCTCATTAGTGCAGCGAGAATGATTTGCCGAACGGCATATCGCGGTTCCGAGAGATGACAATAACGGTACGCTGACAATAATTGTTATACCGAGTCGAATGCATCACTGACCAAGATACGAGTCTCGTACGTCATGGAAATAGATGCGCTTAGAAATGTGTATGGTATTTATTACCAGGAAACTTGGTGACTTATAGATATTTTTCTGATTCTCAGGCGGTATGAGAATGATCCATTTATCTTAATCTTAGCCTCCGACGTAGATGCCGAAGACGATAGTTTATTCCACCTGTCGAATATTGTTCCCCGGGATGCTCGCGAGACTAGTGTCTTCCTCTCTGTTATTGTTTAGTCGGTCAAAGGGAAGAGAGATCAAATATTTCAAGTCTGAGAAAAGTCTATCATGTTCAGAATGTTTCAACTCAATTGTTTATGCGTCTTTCATCGTAACCTTTACACATTTCCGTTTCATTTAGAAGTTTCATACAGACTATTTTATTATTTATTATTCATTACACGGGCGGAAAAAGAAACTGCTTATGTTTTGCAAAGTTACAGTTTGTAATGCTGCATAAAATCTGTAGTTAATTTGATCAATAATGACGTAGATATCGCATTGATAATATCATTACAATAACTAACAACAAAAATTGTTTTCTAAAGTTAGAAATTATCATATATTAGCAGCGTAAGGATGTGAGAGAAGAACATAATCAATTGAGATACACGGGTATGGGGAATTCTCAATAGCTGATGGGACAAAGGAGGATCGGTGACTCGGAAGGGCCATTAATTCTTTTGTACATAGGCAAGAGTAGGTACCATTACATTATGAACGGTGTTTTTCAATCGACTCGACGGTGGTAGTGTCGCTTAAACGGAGAAGCCAGGGCCTCGCTTCTCAGCGGCTGACAGCAGTTAACAGTATTTTACGCGATCGTCATGATTTTCCGCAGAGTATGTAAGGCACATGCGCTATGGATTTTATAGCATGCACATCTTTTTTATCAGTCTTTAGAGTCGACGATTTGATATTCACATATATTATTCACTTTCTATTATTTCTTCAACACGTTCACAAGTTTGTTTAACAAGGATAAAATTCAACATAGCTTTTATCATCTTTTTTCAACCATGTCCTTCAAGTGATATTTAAAATAGGAAATTTAAACTAGACATCTTTTCGCCACTTATATAGGAACAGGTTGAGTGTAATTGCCACTTTCTTTCATGTGGCGCGATAATTATGAGAGTAAAGGAACGTGATCAGCTCATCTTACTTTCCTTGACAGTTGTTGAACGGCACCATTGATCGCAGATCTTTGAGAGTATATAGAATCCGATGGTTGAAGGAGACTGTATGCTCCCTTTTTCGCGTGGGCGGATACGCAGACTCGATTTACCGGAGTTGAAGTCTTGCCTAGACTTCACCCGCGGCTCTATGAAAGGCTTGAGTAAGAATAACACAGTTAAGTCTTTCCGCTTTTCCCGCTCGGTCGTCATGTCGATATTTACGAGTTCAGGTCAAGGCGTATATAATGAAGAACTCGAGACTCGGGCCGATTAACCGAACGTGAGTCGTGCAACGAGCGGGATGTTCCACAGCCATAATCGTCTTCGTCAATCCAGTAAATATCCGTGAAGTAATGCAGCAAGAGAGACAGTGAGAGAGAAAACAAGATAGGTGCGCTGGAATAGATCTCCAAGTTCCTTCTCGTTATTCGCGGTTGACTTGTCAAAGGAAAGACAAATCGAGCTTCGTTCTAGTCCATCAATTATATTTTCCGCGCCGGGTAATCAACATTCTTTAAAAAAATGATTTGTTGATCTTTGTAACATAGTTGTCAATATAGTTCAGATGAAAGCTTGACTTCTAATCTACATGCTTATAGCGGTTGCATGCACAAATCCATATATATATTTTTGAAAGCGTGGGCCGATGACTTCGCTAACAAATAATCACGTATTGAGAGAGGAATCCTTTTGATAGGCGTGGTTATATCAATTCATAAGTACATATCCGCGTTTATGCACATTTATGCAAACCGCGGATAACCTTGCTGTCGTGTGAGAGACTCGATGCGAGGACTATGAAAAAATATTAGTGGTGTCGCCGATAAAATGATGATAAAGTACCCAGCGACGTTGACTGGCAAATGTGAAGATTTAGTGGCTAATCTTTTCCTTTTTTCATCCTTTCCCAACTTCTTAGCACAAAATTGGCAAATGGGTAGCGCCTCGTTAAACGTCAACTGACTGAAAGGAAGAATTTATGCTCACGAAATGGAACTGGAAATTCCATCATACTTTAGTTTACAGATTCAAACTTGCAAGTTTCCCTTTGATATATTTCAAGAACTCAAGATCAGCAGACAAAAATGACTGATAATTGAAAATGGATATTTACATTTGAACAAGGAAAGAAGCATAAAATGGTTACCACGTGAAAGAATATACAAATGAGGATTTAATAAGCTTCTGTAATGTATGAACTAGAAACGGATTCAAGAAAGTAGCTCCATAATATTGGGTACAAGCGTAGGATAAACATAATTTTTTCTTTGTGGCGATGCAAGATAGTTCTAACAGCGTGCGAACAAGTTTTCATTAAGCGAATCGTGCGACCGGGGCACCGGTTACGCGGTTGCGCATACTTAAATAATAAACGCCTGATTTTATTCGCATACTTGCTTATATTCCAGCATTTCGAACGTGCGTAAGAAGCACCGCAAAAATTGCGTGAGAGGTTAATGACCTGGGCGGGACCACCGGCGAAAAGGCGACACACGTTCTCTCCTTGCACCCGGGCATATATTTAAAAAGATATGCCTATATGTACACAAGGTCCATGTAATAAAAATCGATGACATCATATGCTATAAAAAGAGGCATCCTGTAAAACGTGCTTGGTCTGACTGAATTTGGCTTTCGCTTTAGAGAATCAATGGTCGGCAATTATATTGATGGAGTAACGAATCGAAGAAGGAAAATTGTATTCACTGATTGGCCAATTTTCTTGATTGGTCAATTATACACTGATAATGTTCATAATGTAATTTTTTACTACAATCAGCTACCGAATTGTTAAATTATTTCATTCATTATTAATGCATGAAACACTTTCAATAATTGTTTTGTCCTTGATCGTTGGCAGAGGGATTTATTTTCGTTTCTCATCGCTTTTAATAATATAGAGAGTTGGGATTCGATCAAAGTTGAAAATGAAGCAAATTTGTAAGCTGATAAACAAAAAGCTTTCGCCAATTAATTTTCTTGCCCGTTGACACTCTAATGAAAGCAATCAATGAAGAGGGGTTTCTTGCAGTCGTATATTAGAAAGTTTCCTTCCGTTTTGACGTGAAATGATATAAAGCGAGTTGGCGATGCGGCGCTCGGTAATGATTTAGCAATTACAATTTGAATGAAACAATAAAAAAAGAATGTATTCATTTACAGATGGTAATAGTCTATCGGTCCTTTGCTTAAAAGATTCGTGGCCACCAGCATCGAGTAGTTTTACGATGCCTATTATATTACATGTTTATGGGAGATGCTCGGAAGTCGATGAAGGTTGAAGTGGAAGGTCTCGAAGTCGCGGCACACTGTTAGGTTGAGATTAGGTGCACCCACGCTCGCTGAGGCTACGCCAATGAGGTTCGAGCGGATCGAGTGGTCGAACTCGAGAAGAAGTGGAGTCGCCAGGACCGGTTCTCCTTCGTGCAGGATCCCTTCTCTCGACCCATGGACCTCATAGGCCCTCGTGCGCTGCATAACTGCCGTAACTTGGTCCTCTCGAGCAAACTAACCTTCCTGTTTCAAATAACCTTTACCTTTGAGAATCCAACTTCAATGATCGAACATTTTTATAAAAAGTTTAAAGGAATGCTATTGAAAAGTGTTCTTGTAATTAGAATCTCAGGTTGACTTTCTGTGACTCTCTTGTACCTTCAAATGTTGATATCCGTGGCATAGTTGAAGGTCATGACCTTCGAAATGAAGTTCATACGTAGATCATAAATGATTGATACTTACGTAAGAAATGTTTTTCTTCTGTATCATTTTTTATCATGAGGATACAAGCTTCTTGCTTTTATTTTCCTTCAGCGTGAAAAGGGTGAATTTGAAAGTACTTTGCAGCCTTCATTTCGAAGTTGAATGGCTCATCCAGACAGAGAATTCGATACGATCTGCTCTTGAATAAACCTTTTCCTGGAACTAGGATCAATGTCACGCTTTGCTGGGTGCAAATAAGAACCCATTGTGGTTCTTTGCAAAGGTCAGTATGACGATTTACAAATAATACTAGCTCAGATTTTTGGTCCACTGCCCGAGAAAACGGTTTTAAAACTATTTGAATTAAAAGAAAGCACTATTTTTTAACATTTGGAAGTAAATAGACTAATTTTGTCTATGTTTATTTCCGAAACGTAAGGTATTGTGAAAAAATATGCAAATAGTGCGCCTTATAGAAGAAAGCTCTTAACTCTTAACGCCCCTTTCTATCATTCTATCTCATATTATTTCATGGCCTTAAAAATCAGTATGAATACAATCTTTCCTCGGGATTTCTGACATCATCTGAATTGTGAGTTTGCATCCTTTTATTATTGGTGTTCGCTCGAAGGCGGAAATCACTTGAGCATGAACCTAATAAATCAAGCATCAATCAATAGGTTGTGCGAGAATTATAATTAAAGTAAACCACTATAATTACACGATAGGAGTCAATCATGATAGTTTGTAATAACTGTAAGTGTCTGTTTCCGTGGGTAGTGAGAAACATGAGCACTTGGATATCGCTTGCATGAGTTTGAGTATATGGTAATGTGGGTGATATTCATCGGGCGATACGTCATTCTAGATGGTTACGTCGATAAGAAAGCACATTCGGTCGATCCCATCTCGAGCACAATGCCACTTGCCAATTAATAAATTCGCTTCGGGTCTCTATATACTAGTTGCTTTGTATAAATGCTTCTAACATATACGAGTCTACCTACCAAGCACAGAGCAATATAATAATATTATTGTTCAGAAACGCGTTGATTCAAAACGGTAGGCTTGATTACAGATCTCTTGCTTTCAATCATATATTTTTAAAGAGTCGTATATCTTGGATGTAATACATTTGTGTGACAAATCTTTCTTTCAATATTAATCAATCTTTGTCTAAAAATGAAGTGTGCGATAAGTTTGAAAAGTAGGATATTGAAAAAAGGTGTTTAGAAGAGGAGGTGTGAAAACATCAAACACTTTCTTTCATGAATCACGCACTTGATCGTCGAGAGTGAAGAGAAATAATAATAAGAGAGTCATTGCGGGCTTCTTACCATGAAGTAGTCTCGCGTGATCAATCATTGATGTCACTGGCATTATGGCAACGGAAGCCTCTCATATATTTTGCTTTCTACGCGCGAACGGAAGACGAATGTGGGTGAAACGATGACGCTGATTTGTCCTCTCGGTAAATGTTACTTTTTTTCCTTTAATCTTATCGACATAAGATTCCTGTTCATATATTATCGATATGATCAGGAAGAAATTTGTAAATGCTCGACACTAGGACGTTGTACTGGGAAATTTGCAATTATAATAAAATGAAGCCTCGTTTTAGTCAACGGATTTTCATACAAATTGGATTAATGTTGACCATTTCTTGTTTGTTTAGTATTCTTAAATAAAATATTTTTTGAAGGAATTGTTTCTCAGGAAAGAAAGCAACCATGTATGAAGTTCAGATATGCTTGCATATAACGATCCCAAGAAGAGGAACAACTCTTTGCGAATGGAGTTGGGGAGTGGGAGATTACATCACGTAATTAATGCGCGCTGAGTTCGTTGACTGGATGTATAATCGAGCGCATGTAATTGCGCCGAACGATCCTACTAAGCGCAGACGATGAAAGAGCTCAAGAGAGATCGACTCTTGATCTCGATCGTTAATATCATGCCAAGAGTTCTAACCACAAAATGTCGCTCTAACTGGAAGCACTTCAATCTTGAAAATTATATATAACCACAATATTTTTTAAATTATGGGTCACGCAATTAATGCACCTTCCAAATAGGGGACAAAATGCTCATTTACGCTGTTAAAATAGATGTATTGAACTGATTACTATAGATCATAATTTTGTAGTTTATATTTATATTCTAAGACTAGTAAAACACCAAAAAACAGGGGCGACGGATCATTGGTTGTCTTTCTTTCATTGTTTTACCCATTAATGAGTAAGAAAGACAGACAACCAATGATCCGCCGTCCCTGCCAAAAAATGTTTACTGTTTAAAAAAAAAATTAAATTATATGTCTTCCAAAGTTGAGGGATGAATTACGTGATTTTGAATTTGAAAAGGGAAGTAAAAAAAGGAACGTAGATGCAAGTTGAGGCGAAAAGGGCGGGCAACGGAAGCGATGTGAGGTCCGTGGGCCGTATGCAAATCGGACTGCTGAACTTTTTCGCCCCATCAGAATTATGATCTCGACTTCTCGCGTTGGCGACAGTACCGTAGCACACGTGCGTGGGCCCCATCCGTTGGCATGATATAATGTGCTACGGTAGCTGTAGTCTTAAAAATTTTCAAGCACAATGGCGTCCCATTAAACCATTAAGGAGTCTAGACTTTAATAAATTGCCAAATGATGATTGATCTCCACGTAGGAAATGATTTATTGCTCTAGCTACTTCATTAGATGTCTGATTTCCCTAAACCATAAATAATTCTCGTCTGTCCATTCACCCATTGATATTATTATCGATAGTTTCGAGGTACTAACACACCTTTTCAGATTTTTCGGTAGTTCCTGTTAATTGTCATCAATTGAGTATTAGAAAAAAAAATATAAAAAGAGGAACGAAAGAAAGGAGTTGAAAAGAAAAGTTATGAGTGTACAATAAATCATGATGTTGTTTTCGAGAAAATAATTTCGCAAGCCTTGGAGGGATTGGCCCCTATTTTCTTTTTAGTAGGACGAAGGCCACGTAACATGTAACCTCTCGAAACCATAACTTCGCAACCAGTTTACCGGTTACGCGCGAAGCGTTAAGCCTGATTTACAACTCGTACCATTAGCACTGGAAGAAGAAGCCAGACCAAAGAGCCACAAAGATTCACTTCGGACCCCAAACCACTTCGGAAAACCGCGGCTTTACTTATTCTGGTAATAACGGTTCGTTCCACGCCTTTGGTTCAAAATAACGTCATCCGCGTCCCTGTTTCCCTTTGGCACTCAATTTTTGCCAAAAGCTGTCATTATCGCTGCATCTCGTCCCGATAAATATTACAAGGAAAGCAAATTTTAATATTGAACTAGAAATTTCGGTTAATCATTTTTAGTAGTACGAAATTCGGGCCAATGTCCGCAGTTAAATGATTCTACGGTACCTGTCTTAGAATATGAAAACTTTCTCTTTGGGGCAATTTAAATCATTCAATTGCATGCTTTGGGACGATATTACACTCTGAGAAAAATGCAATATTAGCATGAATTAGATTTCCAAAGATTGCGAAAGGTCGGAATAATTTCTGAGTCAGATTGGCAATATTGTCTTTCGCGCACAGTTGCATCCCGCCTTCTGTTTTAAGTGTAGAATATCCATAGCTGTTGCAGCAACGCCAAACAGGTGACCCAAATAGGGATATGTTCGCCGCTGGGTTTGCAATTACTCTTCCTTCGTTTAGTGAGAGCCCGATTCAACATTTTGCGAACTTCGTGGAACCGCAGGAGGTAGTAGATCAGAATCAATCACGTTTTAAACAGCTGCCTCCTCTAGAGTCCATTTTCTCACTCATCACGAACAAGATTGAAAAGAAATACAGCTCGCAACGATTTTAGGGCAATTATTTTTGTAACTGTAAACTCATTTTACTTTTTTATTTATGACGATTGAAAAGAAAATGATTCCAGAGATAAAATCGACCAAGTTTACATATATATTTCATTTTATTTTCAATCGGGTTTAAATTATCCGAAACTGAAATTTATTAATTAATTCACTTATCGTGAGGGAGAAAACATATTTTTATTTGGCTGAGTTTTAAGCTCATGCTCTTAATTACCTCTTAGTCTCATTTTTCACTAATGTCACATTTTTACAAGATAAAATTTCTTCCGTGAGGTATTTTTATTGCTTAATTATTTATTTAAATAAGTCACTGGCGTATTAAGGCGATTCATGCTTGGTGAGCACTGAGCATTGCTGAACATTGACCAATTTTAAATGCAAATGAAGGTCATGAGATTTATACGCTGGGACACTGAGTGGTTCCGTTTCGTACGGTAAAATGCTTGATCTGAATGAGTATTTAGGCGAATGTTGGCATATAAGTTTGGGTGCATGTAAGATGCAAGATGTAAACTGTAAACAAAAATTTTTTGATTCAAGAAAGTGCATTTACTTGAATCCTATTTCTTTGGATCAAGAAAATATTATTTCACAGGAATAATTATTATTAAAAACAAACATATATATTTTTGTTGATCTAAAGAAATCAATTCTTTGGCTATATTTTCTTGATGGAAATACATATTTCTTACTTTTAAGGAAATAATTTCCTTGATTTGAAAGGTCTAGATTCGTTGAAATCTAATTAGTGATATGTTGAAAAAGCACGAAGAGGCATGAAAATTGAACACCTTAGGTATATCTCAAAAGGCAAAAACCTATCGAGTCACCTGGCTCGAGGCTGCAAATAAGTTTCGGATCCAGGTTTCTTGAGTTCGGCGGGTGGATGACCCTTAATCGCACGATCTGAAGCTGGTTCTCTAGACGTTCATACACATCGACTCGGACCCTTCGATTCCGTATGAGAAACAGAAATACTTCAAAATATCTCGCTCCGTCGAAGAACTCTCAACGCATTTCATTATCAGTTTCATACTTAAAGCTGATACTTTTACGAATTTATTCTAATTTCATAAGTATCAAAAAATTACAAAGAAATTACAAATCTGTATGTAGGTATTGTTTCACATATGCACTCAACAAAGAAGTATTTTGAAGTCATATGAATTCAAATGAAACCGTTAAGACCAATTAGTTCTAAAAAAAAAAAGTGCAATCAATCAAATCTTTCCTTTCCGCGAAGCATAAAACAATAACATTAAGCGCATTTCACAAAAGAATTTTAACTAGGTCTGCGTGAGTTACACCTTACATAATGCTATTATTACACCGGAATGCGGAGCTTCTCGTAAATTTTTGTCAAATGCGAAAGGAAGTAAGTAAAACACACGCGATGCTTGTTTGCGGATAGCACATATACAACTAAACTAAAGTTGCGTGCAACTTCCGCGTTAACGGCGACCAACTAGAGGATCCCTATCGGGAGACTTACTCGCGCGTTTGCAGAATCGTTCTCGTCTCACGCGTGATTAAGCCTTTAGGTTCCGTATAGTTGAGCGCGATAATGTTGTTACCTCCGCGAAGTCATGGCGTAAGTCAGTCGACAGCCAGGATACATAAAACGAAAGCCGTTCATTTCTTTCCTCCGAGAATAGACGAAGATCGGACATTAAAACAGCTTCCTCCACAAGTCCCTATATCACCCTTCTTAATTGCCGCGGTACGTGGCATCGCCTTATGCTGGGGTAAATTTGCGCAAATTCATACCGATTCCCCTCTTCTTCCACCTCAGCATTCTCCCCAATCTCCACGCCTCAACAAGCCAGTCATCCCAACGCCATAAACTACAGCAAACCACTTGTTTCTCCGTTTTGCGTTCGACCGCAACCTTTCTATTCCAACTTAAACACTCGAACAGTTCCTCTATCGATAAGAATCGTCGCTTGATCGCAGATAAAATCGTAAGTAATTATGCCCCATTGGGGACAAACATCCCACGTGAAGAAAAAGGGTTACCATTCCTGAAAGATGCTGATGGCTCCTGCATTTATTTGTTGTTTTTACATAATGCACATTATGCACTCAAGCTTTCCCATATTTACGGAGGTGGAATCACTAGACGAGAAAACATAGGAGAGGTGGGAAATATCAGAGAGAATGTGCTGTGACATTTTCGTCAAATGGACTGCATTCATTTCTGTAGATGTGACGAAACTCCTGATTTATTTCAGAATCTATAAAAAATCTTTTGAAATACTCTGCTACCGTTTTGGAAGAGTACATAGACTTAAAATTGGAAATTGGTTTGCTTTCAGGTGCATCCCGGATGGCGGGGACGTTGGTTACACGATGACGGAGCTGCAACCGTCACCACCAGGTTATCGCGGTCAGGATGAGGCCCCGGGCCCACCTTCCTGTTCTCCGGGCTCTTTCAAGTACCCGAATCACGGCCACGTGTCCCAAGTTGCCAATTACAAAGGCACCTCCTCGTATCCTCAGGAGGGCTATAGTCTTAAGAGCTCGTCTCGTCCGATCCCTAATAGCGAATACTATCGGCGGAGGAACGACATCGACAACGAGAGTCTCAAGAAGGCCGCGAATACCGATTACAACGATGGTTACAAGAAGAATACTCCGGGCTACAAAAACGACAGCGGGTAAGCTTCAAAACTCTAATAATAAATCTATCAGGCTTCACAATCTGCCTCCTCTTGCAATATTTTATCTGGATTTTTAAAGTACTATTTTATTGTAATCCTATCAGAAAAAACTAATTGTATAACATCTTTGTCTGAAATTTTTCCCTCTGAAACAGGGAGTAGTCATTTTCTTACTCTTGTCTACATTTCAGGTACAGCGAAAGTGTCGGATTCGACAGTTTTAGCCTCCCTCTCAACGAGAGGGACGAAGCATCGCCACCACCAACGCCTCCAGTCCGAGACGCTTCCAGCCTCAAAGGTGTCTGTTATGGACCAGGACACGAAAAGTACCCATCCTGGCCCAGCATTCCAGAGCGACATTCTGAAGAAGATAACCACATTTCCACACACAGTGGATCGCACCGCTCCAAGTCCTGGACCGATCACACAAACTACCCCAAGGAAAAGCCAGCACAGTACACCAGGCCTCACATCAAAAGACCCAATCCCACATTCACGCAGCAGGTTTGCGCTCTTTCATAAGTAATGAGAAATTTCATTATTATGTAGTTCGAGATGCAGAAAAGTAGGCTAATTTCAAGTTCGCTTATGAACTCCTAGTTGTCAGAAGAAGCTTGTAAAACGCGGAAGTATGAGGTCGATTCACAAGAGAATCAATGTCAGCGTGGGAGCTCGTGCAGCTCGAAATTAATGAACGGTACGCCTCTCACTCAAGCGAGATATCAAAGTCAATAGAGTCCTAAACACGTAGGTGGTAACGAGATGAGTGTTTGTAATTGGAATAACAATACAATGCCGATTTGCGATTGTCACTACGCGATCATTGTTGTTCCAAAGGGTCGATCAAATTCCCCATATCACCCACACGAATCGAATCTCGAGGTCGAAGAGTCGTCGAACTCGAAAATTGTGTTTGCTTCCACATTGAGTGGCTATCCCGGATCGTCTGCCTACCTTGCATTTGCAAATATGTAAATCTTGGACTTTATTTTCCTCTAATTGGATACTTCACTTCAAGTAGAAACCCACTTTTAGTGATTCATCTTATTTAAAGAGATGATGAATGATGAAGAAATTTATAAATAAATTGACAAACAGATAACAGAAAGATCTAGAAGCACCATTAGGGAAAGTAGTTCGACCCTGAAATACTTTGTGAAAGTTTCAGAGATTCAGTTGCGTAATTATTTTTCAAAATAGTTTTTATACAACTCCCTCACAATTAATAGTCTCGACTTTAATCGTAAATAAACTACGCAAGTTGCTCGTTATCCAAGGAAACTTCTATATGAATTGCTTTGATCAATAATGCTGCGTTCTGTGCCAACACCTGGCAATCCACACAGGAGTCCTAATACGAATTTAGATCGCTATCCCGAGTAGGAATCGCGTGCCTATCGACTCGGGAGTAAACACATAACTTTCTTCATTCCAATCGCCGATCGGAGTCGTGTTATGTCATACTGCTTTGTCATTGTTTCGACGAGAAAGTAATTCATACCTGAACAAATAATCAATAATCACAGGTCAAAACCTTGGTCTAGACTGACTGCGCCCTAAAACCGCCATACGTGTAATTAATCTTCACTCCTACGCTCTCCTTTTTCTCTCTTTCTCGCCTCCTGACGCAACCTATTGACTTTCTTTCACTTGCTCTCCCATTTCGATCACTAGGGACAAGATTTCATGTCGATGGAAATGGTGAAATTATGCGAAATATATGGGATAAAAAAATTAATTATGAATTTAAAATGATTTGATGAAGTTTTTACATATCTCTCTATCAGCATCTCTTACTTCATAATGGAAAGTACTATTTATTTATTTCTATCAAACTTTAATGTCATTTTAATATTATTTCAGCTGAAGACTGTAATGGAACGGTGTGAGAAGATACCAGCCGAGACTTTCGAGTCACGGGCTAGAAGCAATCCGGAGGAAGAACCAAGACCATGGCCTCGTGTAGATCGCGAAGGCAAACCTCTGGGCGATTCTGAGTACGTCGTCCCCTCGCCGCCTGAAAGAGAGCAACCACCGACTCAGACTCTCAGTCACGCTGATTTAGAAGCCTACGTCAGAAGCTATCAAGATCCTCAAGCGCCTCAGGTACTATTCGCACTTGAAGTCTCCTTTACTCTTTGCCTCTGTTTATAATTTCCATGTCCTCATAACCCATCAAACACGACTACGTGACTCCAAGATCTTAGTCCTCAAAATGGTTTACTATCTAAGAAACCCTTGAGCAGTCATCTTAAAGTTTCAATGATCTAATCCCCCGTTTCAAAGAAAAATCTAATAATAAGTTTCGAAAGAAACGTTAACACAATATTTTCTAATTCTAATTTATTCTAGGGGGACATCTACCGAGAAACGACCTTGACACAAGCGGGCCTCGAAGAATACACGAGGGTGCAACATTCTCAACAAGCTAGCTACGCACAATCGGAAGGTTACCACAGTTACGTTTCCAGTGTCGATTCTACGACCAACACACCATTTCTCGACAGGTAATTGTTTCATCCAAGTAGTAATCAAATAGAATCTTTTGATACATTATTTTAATTTGATTCTAATTGCCTTCTGATTTCCAGATTACGTAGGGACAGTGAAGCAGTCGCTCAAAGACCAACACCAAACTGGGAGGAGGGTTCGAGAGAAGGAAGAGACAGTGTAGTAACAACTTCGAGTGGAAGTGCCTCGAGTAGCGAAACCCTCAAATGGCACGGATCCATGTCAGATGTTAGCGTTTCCAGTGGGATGCCTACTAGACAAGTAAATGCTGACAGGTGGCATCACGGCTCCATGTCGGATGTGAGTAGTGTAAATGGTGGAATTCCACCTCAGCAATCTAGCCACGTTCATGACAAATGGCAGGGGTCCATGAGCGACGTCAGCACCACCAATGAAACTCCATCAAAAGTTAGACACAGCGAGAAATGGTCAGATAAATGGCAAGCGTCAATGAACGATCGAAATAAGCAAAGTGGCAAAACGAGCTTACCTCCTGTGATTGGCCTCTGTTCGTCGAGTCTCGATGTTTGCCAAACGAATTCAAGTGCTAATCAGGAAGGCAAGTGGCAGGAATCAAACATTGATGAGGATAGTCGGGTGGAAAGGTCTAAGAGTTTACAGTGGGACCAGTCAGAGAAATTCCCAGGGATCCAACAAATGGCTCAGAGTCCTGTGAGATCGCAAGCGGGACCCACAAGTCCTCAGAACCAGGATTGGAATCCTCTTCATGGGTCCATGTCGGATGTGAGTCTGGTTAATGGAGTCCAAGGCAGTAAACAGCTAATAGCTCACAGTGCCAGGGTCCAAACGCCTCAAAGACATCATTCTGAAAGCGTGCTTTACCTGGATCGTGAACGTGGTCACAGAAAGTTGTATCCTGTGAGCATAACGCATCCAGTTGATGTGTCTCCTACATCCAGGTAATTTACTTTTTAATGTAGCTTTAAATGAGATTAGATCGTCGCCTTTCATGAAGACTTAATTTATAGTGTTGACCCTTGACTTGCATTACAATCTGAAAAATACTTGGAATGTGTGGAGTGCTCGTTTAAATACCTGCAGAGACTGCTATTAATATAATAGAGATAATATTTTCAGGCCTTCGCACCAGATTCTTATCTCGTGTGGGGCGTAATTTAACTGCACCGCTTTCTACAACTTAACCGCGATAAACTAAAGCAGTAGCAGTAATTCCTCATGAAAATTAGTTGACAGAAATTTACGATATTCCATGTATTTTCTCGATAGAGAGCGCCGATAACTTGGCTACTGAACTGGGTGTCATAAATAATCACCTCCCTCGAATCTGCAATTGACCCACACCTTCTTGTTTCAGGATCACGCCGGCTTCACCGCAGCAACCGCAATTGTCAGTCGCTGAGCGAATCAGCGAATTGGAAAAGCAACAGCAGCAACATCAGATGCGTTATACATATTTGGACCCAGATAAACGGCACCGTGTTTCGGATCCTACTCTCAAGGCGATTCAGAAGAAAGCGCTACTTTCATTTTACGAAAGGCATCATCAAACCTCATCCTCTTGGAGATCTGAACCTCAGCTCACGCAGGGATCAATCGCTGCTCCTCAAAGTCCACCACCTCAACCTCCACCGAGACCGAGACCTCCCTCTTCTAGAAGAGCTAGTTCTGCCTCGGATTACGCGAGTGGAAATTGGCGTGAGAAGATTAACAGAGGTCAAAGTAGCTCTGACCTTCCGAGTCCAAAACACCAACACAGCAATAGCTGTGGCAGTCTCTCTACCGATTTGCTGGGTCCTGTGATAATGGGTCCCGCTATATCTATCGACGATTGGGTTCCGGAAAGGCCACCGAAGAAACCCCATTTACGGAACGTTTACAACGACAGAGTTCCAAGTCCAGACTTACCTCCACCCTCACCTCCAACAGTTACTGAAAATGAAGTTCTAAACTGCGACGATCCTCTACCGCCACCTCCTCCTGAAATCAGCGATGATTCTCTCTCGGACTGCAGTCGCAAGGAACCCGATGAGATCAAAAAGAAAGACAGGGATAAATCTTGCGAGAGGCCTAAATCAGAAAGGCGTTCTTCGGTGCGAAGATCCAAGCATGGGAAGAGAAATCACGACAAGTCTAAATCTCCAATAACAGCTGTTGCGAAAAGCAAACCAGTCAACCAAGAGCAACAGAAAACAAACTTCAAGCATGTCGATTCGGATATGGTCCTCGAAAATGGAGTATCCGCGGGCTTTGCTACTCACAGGATGGTAATTGGTAGATCCAGTCTCAGATATCCTTCCACTCAGAAACTCATGGTCAACGGGAGAGTCGCTCCAGTTAGAAAATTGTCCGAAGAGAGGATCTTTCCTACGAGGCCACCCGCCCAACTTCCCGACTTGATCTCTCAAAGGTACAGTGACTCTGGAAATCAACGACCAGCTCCTCAAGTTCCTGTCGAAGCCAGAATCATTCGCCAGGAGTCGATGAGGGTCGAAAGCACGAGAGTCGACGTCTCCGGATTGATCAGAGACGATACCAATCGCCTCGAGTCTTCCTCCGGCCAGAGACCGCAACCGCAAGTACCGAAAAACGGGGATAAGACTCTTCAGCAACCGTTGCGACCTAATTATTTGCCAATTCTGGAGAACTCCAAGAATGTTGCCAAGAGCCAAGAGAACGGCTCTCACAGCTTTTCAATTAGTAGTCCTGTGAAAACCGGATACGAAGCTAACTCAAAACATTTTCCTTCGGAAGGTAGTCCTCAAAAGTATCACGAACCACCAAAGTACGTCCCTAATCATCATCCTCGTCACGGGGAATCGACGCAGAGAAACTATTACGCACTGCCACCAAAGTACGTGGATCCTTCAAAACAGAAACCACAACCGCAATGTCCCTCGGAAAGATTCAGCTCCGCATCGTCGAATTCACCACCACCACCTTTGGCTCCGAGGCAAAATACACCTGGGAGGAAATCCTTACCACCACCACCTCGACCTGCACCACCGCACGTACTTCACGGGTGAGTAAATATGGAAATAAAATTATTAATCTTTGATTTGCGGCTGACTTTTATAGATCGATTGTATATTTCAATCAGGAATCTCAGATGAAGGGTTTAATTCAATTTCGGTTTATTTCTCTTTAAATTGCACCACTTTTTGATCCAAACCAATTTTTAGTGGAATTGGATCAAAAGGTTTCGTTCCACTTCCGTGCATTAAAAAAAAAATATGGAAATTTATAGTAGAGAAGAAAGCAGGGCAGTAAATACAGAGTAAGCTTGGGGCATTATCAGAGTACTTTAATCCAGGAACGAACAAAATTAGTAGAAAATCGTAGTACGTCTAAGAGCGATTAATACCAGTCGAATTTAAATAGTCTTGTATAAATCGTTTGATAAGCGAGTGAGGGATCTATCTGACGTTTGAATTTATTGTATAAGCGCGGGTTTCAGGCTCAGAGCAATCGAGGTCCTATAATTGCGATATAATTGAATGGTAAGTGGCTGTGGCCACAGTGAAGATGGAGCGACGCTCTCCATTATGTTACTTACTGAATCTACGCCACGTTCTTTGCGCTCGTCTTATCTTCCGATCGATCAATTGAATTAGAGCTCGCCCAGTAAGTACACCCTCTTCCTCTTCTCTTTTACTTCTTGGACGTTTATTAACGATCCGTGAAGATCGATAGATCGGCCAGCGAGTCTATCTCTAGTCGTGGGCCTTCCAATCAATCTACTCTATTGTTAAAGTGAACTCGATTTGGAAATTCTCTGCCTGCTTAACTTTCGATTTCACGCGTGGACGACCAAGGTTTTCGACAGAGGTCCCAAGATTGCATTATTTGGACTCTTAGGTCATTTCTGAAGAGGGATTAGATTGTTTGCAATCGAGGATAATTGTGAGGTCTGAAGTTTAACTTAAGGCAGTTGGTACAAGCAGTTACGGTTTTGGAAAAATAGTTATAGATTAATCAATATATTAATAATCGTAATGTTGCTACTCAATATATATTTTTAGATAAAAAATTTTTAAAAGGAAGTTTTGTCCATTAAGTTATCGATGCTTAAATATTTCGAGATATTGAAATGATTTCAAAG
>JAUESH010000020.1:13705767-13721063 GCA_032275165.1 Synergus magnus | reverse complement strand
AATTTGAAAAATTTCAAGGAATTTCAAAAGATTTTCAGGGATTTAAAAAGATTTAAGTTAATTAAAAATATTTCAAGGGATTTCAAGAGATGTCAGAAAGATTAAAAAAGATTTTCAAGAGTTTTCAAGGGATTTCAAAGGATGTCAAAGAATTTCAAAACATTTTATGGGCTTTGAAGAGATTTGAAAGGATTGCAAGTGATTTCGTGAAATTGAAAAGATTTCAAAGAGATTACAAAAAATGCATAACACCTTTGAAATATATTACAAAAATTTCAAAGGAAAATTTTAACCCTTAGAAATTTGAATGCTTAAAAAGCTATCATTTTGAAAATATTCTGAGGAGCTCTTCATTTCGTGGTAATTATTCACACTTCAAATAAGAAATGCCTATGAGCAATGTTAGAAAAATGCAGATAATCAGGCAATGATATGGAGAAATGTAGATAAGAGTCTAAATAAATCGGCAAAAGTCTTTCAGTACACCTCAGTGCTTCGCCAAGCATTTTTCCTTTTGTCGATAAAATTTTCTATATTGTAAAATTGGATATCCCAAGATTTTCAGTCTCCTTGAGTTTTCTTCAGACCCTTTTTCTAAGTCAAAAAAAAAATAGTGCTGATTAGTGCTCAGAAGCTCGATTTGATATCCCAAGATTTTCAGTCTCCTTGAGTTTTCTTCAGACCCTTTTTCTGAGTTAAAAAAAAATAGTGCTGATAAGTGCTCAAAGGCTCGATTTGATCGAAATGAGGCATACCGGCAACACAATGGAACGGTTTGTATCTCTGTTCTCATTACGTTAACAGGAAAGCTTTCGTTCGCTTACGATTGAGAGGAATTAGTTCGATCGTTAATTATATACTCCCATTCGTGATTCGATCGCTCCACCGAATGGCACGCATTACCATGACATTATCATTGCAAATGATAGCGCTCGTTACAATTTGATTTACGAGCAACTAACTTTCCCTGAATGGCCTCGAGATGGTACACAACGATTTTGCACTGGAAGGGTGAAAGGTGGAGGAGGGAAGGACTCGAGATAATTTACTGGAATTTAAGTGGACACTAAAATGTTTACCGAGGAATCGGTGCCAAGCTTCACTTCAAGTCTGGCTTGGTTGTTCATTTTTTACGAATCGTCGCTGCGACTAAAACATTAGACAAATAAGCAGGCGGCTCGCGCCTTCATAAAGGGCTTTCGCAGCTATTTAAAGGTTTCAGGTTTTTGCCTGAGCAGAATTTAGTACAAAGGAAATACTCTCAGAATTACTTCATCATCTTCATTTGTAGAGTGAAGCAAACGGTATATTGAAACTCGAATTTTGTCTGGATATGTATGAAATTGAGATTAATCCTAATCTTCTGTCAGTCTGTGCCATCAAGCTTGATAAATCTTGCTTTTATTAAGCCTGATTAATAGGATCTTAATTGAACTTCTGGTATTCCGTAGTTGGTATCTAGTTTTAATAAATCCTCTCAAATGAGGTTTTAACTGAGAAGTACAGGTGTGAAAATGGGTAGTTGAGGTTTGTACGAGGTAGACGAATTAAAATGCAAAAGAGGATCATTAGAGGTGCTTTGAAAAGTTAAGTTGAACCGCAAAACGGTAGTAGCGTGGTCAGGAATGTCGACGGAAGGGAGCAAGGGGTCAAATGCGGTGAACCAAGCACAGTACCGTTTCTCAAAGAGAGATCATTTGCCAAGATATTCCGTTGTAACTTGCCCCTGGTCACTGGTGGTCCAGTTTTAGAAGCGGGATGACCAATTACATCCTCGTGTCACTCTAATCGCCTTACTAATCGACCTCGACTTCCTAGCACGCAAACGACATCAAACCTGAGAAACCCAGACTCGGTATTTGCGAATCGTGTCTTTGATCCCGGATAAATGATTTTTTTTCAAAATTTCGAGTCCTATTTTCAAGCTCGTTTAACTTCACTTGATTTATCTCCAAGCCAAGAGTCTTCAGAATAATTAGACGATATTTCGTCGAATCATTATTATTTATTTCTACAATTCATCTGACGGAAGCTCTGGTATTTAGAGAATTGCATTTCGCAGAGTGAGCTACTCTATTTTCATTCCTCAATACGAGCGTCTGCAAAAAGACTTGGAGTGATTGCATTGGTATTTCCGATAGCGAATGACTCTTCGAGAACTTCTAATCATTATGACGTGTGAGCTGAAAGTTTACAGAACGAGAGAGCCAGTATGATTTTAACCAAGCCCATTTGGTTTTATTTCTAGCCTCATTATAAATATAAATTGGAAATAAAAATGAAAATGGTTTCTCATCTCTAATAGAAGATATTTTTTGCACCTTCTAAATTAATTGCTTTCAACTTCTCTGAACTATAATAGGAATCTCAATTATCTTTATGAGATTGTCATACATGATCCGCCCAAAATTGTCTGATGCTTTCTAGTTAAAATAAGTGTGGATGCAAAATGCGTGACCCAGTGCCTCTTTACTCATTGGCCCATACGTTTTCGGGCCACGGAGCATTATTCTGCTGGTTTTCCGCTTGTGCAAAGTCTCTGGAAGTTGAAGTGAGGATAAGAAAGACCACGAAGTCAAACTCACTTGCTGACTTACTTTTATTCCTCTCGATAATCATCCAATAATGATTATGGCGTTCGAGCGACTCTGCTACTTTTTCGTTCTTTTTTTAATTTAACCAGGATGCAGGATGTAAGGTTCGATCTCCATGGGGCGATAAATCTATGTATTTTCACCTTTCTTTTGTTTCTTCCTCGCTCTGATTGGATAACCACCTTGCTTCGCTTAACGTCCCTTAACACGCACTGTTAAGAGGTTCGACCTCTTGTCGAGGTTCGGCGACCACGTTCATCCTCGTGACCTTCCCGAGGAAACGAACCGAAAGAACGAGCTGAAAAAGGGACAGAGAATTTAGTAACGGTATATCACGAGAAAATAGCAATTCTCGAGAAAATTATACTTCAATATTGTAAAACGTTGCTGAAAAGATTAAGCAACATTAGTGTTTTACTGTGAAAAGGAATAATTAAACTTATGTAGAAAGAATAATTAATCACACTGCTGGTAGAATATTAAGTATAGTTTAGTTTACACAGAAGCAGAATATTAAAAGGAAATTGGACGAGCAATCCAAAGACAAGATAAATTTTCTTAATCCAGGCAACAAAAAAAAAATTTTTTTGTACTTCGAGACTGTATTTATTAAGCCCAATAACTTTTATATCAATAACTATTATAGTAACCTCTAGAAAAATTCACAAAATTAACCGTTTTTTTAGCGCATGAACTAGAATGACCCCTTAATGTCCTGAACTTTTCTGAATGATTTCAGTGAGTGATTTCATCTTTGATTAAAATGAGATAATTTATCTATTAAATATATTACTTTGCGCCCGAAGCTTACTGGTCTTTTCGAAATTGACTCTAATAGCGAGTATATTATTACGAAATTTCAGAATCTAAAGACTATTTTCACCTGCTGCTTCTGGAGTTGCGCGCTTTAAATATATAGAGGCGCGGTGTGCTTTACGACCTGTCTACTTTTATTGCGCGTTGTATTTGCACGGTGTTATTATAAGGGCGCGCCGCACGTGGTCCGGAACAATTACTGCTTAACCCTCGGAAGCACGTAGTAAATTCACCTTTCTCGTTCACTAAATACACTGATCGCCTTCTATAATTAAAGGAACGGTCTCCGTTTAAAATTAGGAAAAAGGAAACAAAGGAAAACCGTCACGAATGATGCTCTGAGGAATAAATGTAATAAATCGAGAATTGAAAGTGACAAATTAACTACTTTTAAATAAAACAGAGAATATCGAACTATTCTTTCCTATTGTAAACAAGTCTAAAAACAGAATCTGACAATTATTACTATTCATATAGCTTGATCATCGAACTTTAGCCAGCGTCTCGAAATAGAAGGTCTCATTGGAGGAGGAATTAAGTTATTTTCAGATTTAACCGTAGACATAGGAACTTGAGGTTGAAGCTTGGACATTAAAAACAAACAGAGTCCAATGAACTGGGTTCAATGAACGCCAAGATTCAACTATGCTTTTCACCATAATCAAACAAATTATAAATTCGAAAAAGATCATATCCGTTTTTCAATAAAAGGAACAGAGAACAAGAAATGACAATCAAAACTGAAAGCAAAAACACTCATCTGGAAATAAAAAGAAGAGACATAAAGACACATACTCTTATAAAAAAAAAAGCTTTCATCATAATGGGGATTATTATTCCTGACTTGACCCAAATGACAGTGTAAGATTGCGGATGGATGGAAGAAGCTGAAGAATGAGATAGAAGAGGAGCACGTGCTCTCTCTAAAAAAAAGAAGAAGAATTTGCTCTCGGTTATCCGGTAGCAGCGTTAAATGTCCTCCAGAATAATTCCTCGCTTCACGGTAACGGTAATACGGGTAGGCGAGTTACCGCCGGTAATAATGCTGAACAATTTGCTCCCTTGGTATATAAGAGCGAGTGTCTCCAAGGCGATCCCGTTCCACGAGACGGTCCTTAAACTCGTGTCCGGTGTCGTTTGGTTGCGGCCGCTGGTCATTGTCTTCTTTCACGCAGTATCACTGTCATTCCTCTTATTCGAGTCAGGGCCTTATTACACCTTAACTTACAAAAACTCACTTAATTGAGCCAGAAATCAGAATCAAATACATTTTTAAGTCTCCCGGACTGACACCTTATTTTCTTTCAGCCGGGTTTCCGTCCCTCATTTTTGGGTCTTATTTTTGGGTTTTATGCTAAAACAAGTGAAAAACAAATCTTTGTCTATGAGGAAGCAAAAAGTATAACACATAATAATACGAAGAAATACTTTCATCACATATAGTACTTTTTCTGAATATACGAAGGGTATTCTTAAAGTTGTTATGGAATATATGGAGAACGTACAAGAGCAGCTGAAACGTACGACCATTGGTTAAAATATTACGGTTCTTTATACCATCTGCCCAAGACGGTCGTTACTATTACGAAATTAAGAGGTACTGATGTATTACTCATCGTTGTTCACGAACACTGAGGTAGCTTTCTGATCAAAAGAACAAGTACTCACACTCCTACTACCACCGTTACAAGTTTCGAGAAAGAATGGCGATTCCATATAATTGACCTGGTTTCTTAACGAGCTACCAAACACACCTTGGAAGAGCATAAGAGGAATTCGATCAACAGTCTTTTTTGCCCAAAAATTCACACCATTTTCGGGTCTGAGAAGGATCGATTCTTTACTTCAAGGTCTTCAGGCTGACCCAGTAAATGATGAATGATTCACTCCTTAATAAAGACTTAAAAAACTGAGGCAATAATAATTTTCTGTGTTCTCCATTCGGGAAAACTGGAAGCTTTTTGTATTTTCTGTTTTAATTACGATTGAGATTGATAGGTTGAGTGAGGAATTAGGGGACTAAAAATTAGCGATTTCCCTCGATTAATCGTGTTCCAGTTGAGTAATGAGGATTCGTTGATTTACGTTGAACATCAAGACTGAAAATCAAGACTGAAAATCAGGACTGAAAATTAAGACTGAAAGCCGAGAGTTTTTACCTCGTAGCCTTCTTAGGCGAAGAGACGTTGAAGAACGATGAGGCAACTGGATGTTAAGTGATACCCAGTGTCTTTACGGAGTGGTGGCTACCCTGTCGAGGTCGTGGTCTTGCTTGGTAGCCACAGGTGCATACAGGGTAAAACGAGTTTCGCTTGTGGATAAGAAGGAAGAAGATACCAGGAGAAAGAAGAAAGGAAAAAAACGAAATAAAAAGATAAAAAAGGCGTAGAAAAGGAGGAAAAGAAAAAATATAGCTATCAAGAAAGTAGGAATAGGAAAAAAGATTCTTAAAAAAAGGAAGATGAAGGATAAAAGAAAAGACACAAAAAGATAAAGATGCAAGGAAAAGGAGAAAGAAAGGAAGAAAGCGGATGTGATATACGAAAAGCAAAATGCGCTTGATTTACAACGCTCAGCGTTACTGATGTCTGAATCGACACTTCCTTTTTTTACTCTTTCTTTCTTTTATTTTTTTTTCTTTTTTCTTATTTTCCTCTTTTTCCATCCTTTCTTTCTTTATTCGCTGATCACGTCACAGTTTTACGTTTGCCAGTACTCAGGTAAACAGAGAATGGGAGAAAGCCTACTAATAACGCTGAACTGGAATTTACTGCCAATTTATCTTTCAAGCAAGGAAAAGTGAAAATGTCGCGTCCCATACACGACGATTACCGATAACGATAGTAGAGTTACTCCATTGGTAATTTCACTTACAGATTATGTCGAACGAGAATGCAATGCCTCGAAAAAAAAGCAAATTAAACTGCAATTAAACTTTAGAGTTCAGGAGTGTTTAAATTTTTGTTTTTATAACTGTCTTTATATTACACTTCTAATGAATCCAAGATCGAACTTGTTTGACTAGAACAATGAAGATCCTGCGAGAAACAAGGAAACGGAAACTGGTTTTAGAAGCAAGTGGATTTTTTTATATGAAACATTTATTGCATGTTGATGACGCTGAAATCATTGAATGTGTATAATCTCGACATCAGAAGATCGAATCTCAGGCATCCACGTGTCGAACGAAAAGTAAACGTGTATACTGTACAATACTTCAGGCGAGAATCCAGGGTCATGCAGACCGGAATAGCAGCCGAGAGACGCGTCTGTAATATGCACAGTAGTCTCCAAAGAATTTGCCAGAATAGCGAATGACATCAGAATAAACTAGTAGTCAGTGATGGTCAGTGAGACGAAACAGCGACAGGTTTTTCCTCGCAATACGAGCTTTAATTCCAGTTACTTTTGAATCATCTCGTTCATCGACGGGAAGCTCAAAAAAATCTCATTGCAGAGAGTCGCTATTAGAGTCGAGTGAACTGATTATGACTCTGATTACATCGTAAAGTGGCTCGTCTTCCTTTTTGATAAGGTTAAAAAGTTTAAGTGAATGACCTAAGAATGACCCAAGGGAAAATGAACCTTGTTGCTTGTTGCATCAGGTACATATAAAAGTTCATTAACATTTTTAAAAATATTGAAATATTGAAGAAGTTTATTAATGGCTCATTGAGTCAGACTTTTCGGCACAAAAATGGTGGCACAGAAATGAAAATGTTGCAATATTATGCGATGAAAAACTTGAACTTATGCGAAATATGCATGCGTTAAAAATTGTATTGCAATGAAGTGCTATGATTTGAAAGATTTTAAAGCTTTTCGCACACATGAAGTTTGTAATTGAGATGTTAGAGGTTTTAAGTAATGTTATTTACCTCACTTTACGTATAAATTACAAAGTCCTCCCTATGTATCCGGAAACAGTAATTTAGAGCAATGTCTCTTTTAAACCGGAACCAATCCTGGACAAAGTATTAAAGGTTAGCAGTTAATGAAAATTTATTGTCGAGTCATTAGCGTCACGTGCAGTTAAACTAAGATTACGAGATTGAATTGCACTCTAGAAGAATTAAATTTCGTAGTTTAATACGAGTGAATTTATCTAAAAGGCTATCAGCTCGCTCAACTTACTGCCTCGAGTCGACTTACGACTTTATTGCGTTTCTTAGAGCTATACCCGGATGATTTTGCGGTTGGATCGACCGCGTTTAGATCGACATTAAGAGAAAACTAGCTCGTCGCTGGATCTCAATTGGAAGAAAAATTTTACTAGACGCACGTCTCCGTTTCTTGCTGGTTAGTTGGCTCCTGGCCGCAAGTTACTCTGTAAACGATATTCTTATTCGCACCTTTGATAAATATATGCGATAGGTGAGGGATGTTGAAAAAATAAGAAAACAAAATAGGTGATTTTTCTCGGCAATGTACTGCTTGATTTCCTTCCTTTACTTATTGCACTTTGCAAGCAAGTCGTTAACTATCTGTTTAATGTCTAGTTATGTCAATCTAAAGCAAAACCGGATTCTTACTTGTAAGATAATCGTTTCATCGTCATTTTTATTGATTCATAGACCTGTTATTTATCGTGTTTTTGCATGAGGGAAAACACGTAAACGCCTCCGTTTTTTATTCAAGTACATTCAAGAAGACATTCTCACTTTTCATTGTTGATTAATTTCTCTTCGACGAATTCTTTCTTCTGCGAAATTTGGATTTATCTTTTAATTTTTCTCATTGTGGTATGTTTTTGCATCCGAGTAATTTACAGTTTTGACAATTGAGAAATCGTGATTTATTCTACTTTATTTACTTGATTGACAACTTTCGAGAGGACTTAGTAGGAATTTTTTCCGGAAGTGTTTTTTGTCATTGCAATTTGAATGTCGGGTTGCTTTGTTGACAAGTCAAGACTGGTTGTTTTGCCGACACATCATTTACCGGCTGGGTTATTTCGCGACCAAATTAGCGAATGCTGAATTAGTCATGCACTGGTGACAAGTAAAATCAGCGGAATCAGCTCACCACTGATGATAAATTCTTAAAGTCGATTTGTCATGATTCTCTTCAGGCTTTAAAAAACATGCTCAACTCTATTTCTTAATTATTGATAGTGAATAAACTTTAAAAAAAAAATAGTAGGTCCTTTCAGTCATTACTAGATTAATTGGAAATACTTTCGAATCTTAACTTTATTCTTTTTCTTCAAGTACTCTTTTTTTTTTATAAAAATCTCTCTAAAGCATAAATACCGAAGAAAAAGTTATCAAAATCCAAAAGTTTGGACATAATGAGAGTAGTTCCTGCGTCATATTTTCACCCAAGATTATTTCTAATTATTCTCTTTATAACACGTTTTTTCTTGGATAATTTGTCAAGAACACGCCTTTATGATCTTTTATGTTCATTAAAAAAGGATTGTTAGGTTGTTGCAGGGCCTATTTTATTTTACGGTCACTCATTAAGCAATTACACAGGACAATTACCACACGAGCATTATTTTACGTCGACTTTCTACCACGAAGCATGGGCATCGATTAATAACCATGACGATAGTACGCATAAGAGATATATTTGGTTAGCGTTTCGAGGACCTTGAAGAAAGAGATGAGAAAAAGAAAGAAAGAAAAAAAGAGAGTGGAAAAAAAGAATTTGACTGCGAGTGTCATGTCGAGTCCTTTTCTCCGACCGACCTTTTCTCTCTTCTCGTGGTGAAAAGTGCTCTCTTATTGCTCTTCTCTGCGAGCGAGCTCTTTGGAAAGTGGCCTGCCTCGATTCGAAGCGGTCTCGTTGCTCTTTCGATTTCGACGAATCATCGCTAGCAACGTCGAACCTCGGATCGAAAGTAGAAAAAAAAAAGAATTAGGCTTCGTATTTTCCCTCCCTTTAAGGTCATTTAAAAATTCGCCTTGGCTTTAAAATAGTTTGAGTGATTTCTTCATTTATTTTAGAAGGGTTGTTATTCTGCAGCCCACTTTTCGCATCATTTCTAGATGTACTTCCATTTATTTGTCGACATAAAATCTTGTCCCAATTGATGTCTATATTTGCGGTTGAAGAACCAGATAACACTATATTTGAAATAATTCGGCTGCTATTACATAATCATTTTGATGGGTTTGGTAATTACCCAGCTAGAAAATAGTAGCACATAAAATTAAATAGAAATTTGTCGGATATGCTTATCACAGGGAAATGGAGTTGTAAAACTAATGTAGTGTAATTTGCATAGAAAAGTATAAGTGAGGAATGGAATGGATCCAGTTGATCCAAGTCTCCCTTACCTACGACAATCGCCCGAGGCTCTGGGAGGCCGGTTTCTTTCTCGGGACGAGAAGAGCGATCGGTTGATCAACGGTCAGGCCTGTTATTACACGGGAATGCGAAAAAGGAGGACCGGACCTCTTCGTTCACGGGTTGCGGAAACTGATAAAAATGTTCAGAGCTCACGCCTCGCCGATCCTCCTGTACCATAATAAACTTGAACGTGGTTATGATGGTGGACGACCTTATGGGTCGATCACAAGATTCTGCATACGTACAAGTCGTGCGCAAATTTATTTTACAGATAATTCCAAAGTGCCAGTTCAAATATTAAGGGTGTTTGATCCAAGTTCTATCCTCAGAAGTCGATTTCCTAGTTTTAGTCAACAAATATTACAATTAAATATTTTTTCACTCTGTAGCGGTACTTGATTTTTAAATCGAATTATGCGAAAAATGAAAAGTTAAAATTTTGACGCTAGATTTCAAATTCCATGTTTTGTGCAAAAAGTATTGAAATTGAATATTCTTTCGCTCTATAGACAAACTTCTAGTTCAAAAAAGAAAAGTGCTATAGAGCGAAAAAATATCTAATCATAATATTTGTTGAGTAAAACGAGGAAATTAACTTTTGAAGTTAGAACATGGATCCAGCGTCCTTAATCCGAACATAAAAACATTTTTTTCTGTAATTTTTTATGTATCTTGAGAATTTTCATTTTAGTATTAAGTTCCAATGACTTGCTTAATTTTCTGTTAAGTAAATGTATGTACGGTAGCAAAAAATTATCACTAATTCAATATTGAATGGTTCCTCTGAGACTCTAACAATGAAAAGCAAGCATTGTTGTGACATTTGAATAATGATTCAGTAAAACAAATACTTTATCAGTTCACTTGAAATTCTGTCGATTCATATACAGGAAATCATACTGAATCACTAAATGAATCTTTAAATGAGAACATGAAAAAAATTAGTTATCGTAATTTTCCTTGAGTGTCATCGACTTTTGGATAGGACAGTTTTCAAAATTTGTCATTAACGTGTTTTAAAATCTCAAGTACTTTTTAGAATTCTTGTAGATCAGAATCAAATTAACAAACTGGATAATAATTACACAGCCAAATACAATGAAGTGCTATAAATTTGATTTCTTATACTTTTAACTGCGAATCCTTTCTTGGTTAAACCGTTAAATCGATCAGTCGGGTTTATATCCAGATCGGAACTAATCTGGGAAAATGGAATTTAATCAATACTTATATGCAAAGCGCACAATAAATTTCAATAAAATTTATATCAAGAGCAAGATAATTTAATAAACAATAAAAGTTGAATCAAGAAACTGGCCATAGAAAACAATTCTATTTCTCTTAAATTGATCGCTTTTACGTTTAGGTCCTAACTAGAATCTGTAAAAATACCTCTGTACCATTAATATCATCTGACAGGCACTTTGAATTGACGTAACTTCGATTTCAACTCGTAACTTCTATAGACTCGTTATCATGAATTCGCTTTCACAATTTCAGATCTTAATTAAACCACGAAACAGTTAGTTAATAAAAATCTATAACTAATGGCTCAATAACATTAAAATAATACAGCTGGCTAAGAGAAGAGACGTAAATAAGGGTGTAAACGCCAACGTATTGAATTTTTACCGAAAGCTGAGAAAATGTGTTGACGGGCAGCACACTGACTGACCGCTGATGACATATACGTTTTACATTTACATCATTTATATATTATGCGTTCGGTCTGCCGGTATAGATCACGTGGGAGATAAGATAAGATGACAGCGTTGACCTGTCGCCAATCATCCGATCTCCGTACAGATCCGAGTCCCTTCGGGCAAGATCGCTCAGATCACTCACTTGCTCTCTCTTTCTCTCATGATGACTCTCTTTTTCCCTCTCCCTCCCCCACACCCCCACCATTTACCACTAGACGAGAGTCCGGTAAAATCATTCGTCGACCAACAGTCGCGCAGAGAGCGTCGTTTACGTCGGTACGTGACGCTCCACATATTTTGACAGTTCTGCAATTGACACTTATATTATACTTTATCAGTGCAGCCATGATTCAATTCGATTTCAGGAAAATATGGTTAAAATGTGCTCTTAAATTGGGATTAAATAGGTTGTACTAGTTATGTGCTTCGATTTTCATTAAAACTCAAGTGAAGAGTGATCGTGATTGAAATGCACGATGTTGGCATGTAGAGATTAAGGAGATGAGTTGAGGCCATCAAAGGATTTTGAGAACAAGTGCCGGTCGGACAGATGTTGAATTTGAGTGTTTATAATTTGCTGGCCGGCCTCAACACGATGGTTTTCGGGAGCAATAAGTTTCGTATCAGGAGGTACGATTTTTCATTTTTTATTGTATTGTAGGCTCAAAATGGTATCATTTTGAAAAAGAGGTTTGCTTCATTATCTTTTAAAATGAGGCGAAAGTTAGACATTTAACTATTCCATTAGGCACTTCATTTGTATTTTATGGATATGTTTGTTGGGAATGTCATCATTATTATTCGTTTCGAATCAATCAATTAGAATGTCAGTTCAGACCCTAGGTGTAAAACACTGAAAACCCCATGAAAGAATGAAATGAAAATCAGAAAGCAGTGTTAAGTATTTATTATTAAGAAGAAATTACTCGATACGACGAGAGAAATATAAAGAAAACTTCCTTTAGAAGAATATGCAATGAAAAGTAAATTATTAAAATATTATTCCTCGTTAAATATCCATGAATGAAAGATTTGTTATTGAATTCTGCAATTAAGGTAGAAGATATGCAATTTTTACACAAGCATAATATTTTATTTAAGAAGGGTTTTTTTATTGACCTAACGATTTTTGGGAAAAAACGGCACATTTAGGAACATGAAATAATAGTCATAACATGTAGAAAAATAAGATCCAATGTGCAATGCATTCATTGCTCTATTTTATGCTCTTTAATATTGAAGCGCATTATTAAAGACATCCCTTGCATCCGTAAAAAAGCGCAGAAAGTTCGAGGCAACTTCCGGCGCCACCAAGACAGTGGCTTCTAACTTCCGCTCACTTGGCAGTTCGAGAATCGTTTATTTCCGCTGGATGCGAACTTCCAGTCACGCTTACTGCCAATCAATATTGTGCGATCCCTTCTGAAATACTAAACTCACGTGATGGCGTTGAACTCAGTACACGCACTTAATTCCAATTCGATTCGTTTGATTCCAATGCGTGGGAGAGCTCTTTTCATTTCCTTTATTAAGAAAATTCTCAATTTTTCAAAACAAGATCACAGTAATTATCTTTGGATCTAATTATTTAATTTATAATGCAGGAATTGCTTAAGTTACCGTAACAAATTACATCTGTAGAATAAAAATATTAATAGTAAGGAATACGGTATTATTACTAAATAGCGAGTAATAGTTGCTTTACTCACATTGAATCATTATTATATATCAAACACTCATTAATAAAACATTACTGAGACTAGAGTAACTATATTTATGTCATTCTTTGCAATGCAATAATTAACGAAAGGTCGCAGCTGAACTCTAATCCTATATTGATAACTTATATAAAAACAAGATTACATTCTATAGCAGCAGATGCAATTACGAAGCCGTTTATTAGCTTCTATTTAGCTGTTTATTGAAACCGAAAGGAACTTATTGTTAGTAAGAGAGGAACAAGAAGCTTCTTCCCGACGCCCATGTTCCGGTTGGTTGGCAAAGACAATTGAGAAATCTGGTTCAATTGTTCCCTCCTATTGGCCGTGAAATGGTGTCATAAATATTTTAAGTATTGTCGCGTTCATGTTGGCGTTGCATGTTCGAACTTGCAATTCTTCGCCGAAGAATTCAAGATCATTGACCCCCAGACGGAAAACTTCCAATAAGTTCCATTTTAAAATCGATTTGAATCGATCATATTGCTTAGGGTGCAATTAGCATTAATAATATAAAATTAAGCACTTTGTGCGACTACTTTTTAAACCTAATTTACCTCTAATAATTTATCTAGATTGTATAAATATACCCCATACTAAAATAAATATAAAAATCTCGTTAAGAAAAAATACTTAAAAATTTCAAAGTGTTTCAAAGTCTAGAATTATCATATATTTTGAGGAAATAAAAATACCCAAGATCAGAAAATTTTTTACATTGACAGAAAATATTCGAGAAAAATATGTCGCAACGTATTATTAGCAGCAGCAAATCATTTTTCGTGGCTCTGTCTTAACAAGAGCATAAATTTCTACTAGTTTTCCGCGGACGTTAAAATTCCTTTCCACCACGCGATTACCTGCCAAGGTGTAATCAAATTCAGAGTAAGAGAATTTTCAACTGGCAATTACTTCAAAGTGCAAATGACCGGTTATCCCATAATTTTGTCACCAATCCTGTTTTCACAGTGAGCGACGGTTTTACTCGTCAGAAATTGAAGTTAGTGACCAGTTTGAATTTATAAATTGCAAGATTCCTTTTTACTTTCATATCGCGACAAGACGTGCCCTTTATAAATAAACCGGTTCACTTTCAGTGTATGTACATATACGTATGGCGGTGTGCCACCAATTTCACAAATAATGAAGTACATATCAATTGCGTGCGTGGATAATCGTTAATACGCCCGGATTAATCGCCTCGTCACACCCACAACCAGGGAAGAAAGAAAGAGAGAGGGAGAGAGTATGTGTTCGCTGACGCGAATGACGATATTGCTTAGAGTAACCCATTATTTCGCCGCCCTTTCTCACGCTTAATCAGCCACCGATAGCCAATCTGCATCGCAGACGTGTATTTCGATACGCCTGCTTTATCACAGATATGCATATTCTCTTAAATCTTGCGTAATTTACCGCAAATGTGCTCGCATCGGCAAGAGAAGTCGCGCGTGGCTAGACTCAGTCGCTGAGTGTTGATAAAATTAATATTAAGTTTGATTATGGTATACTTATTATATTACAAACATCTTATTAGGAAGATATTTTATTCTCTTTTCAAGCTCCTTAAAATTAACGATGTTTACGATTTTTGAAATTTTTCTCCATCAGAAAATATATATTAGGGCGGTCCTTATTATTTTTTTGTTTGGAAATCGTTTGACTCCATTGACGTTTTGCGTTTTGAATAGAAAATATTCAGTATTTTTGCATTGTTTTTCAAATCACTTGAAATCTTTTGAAACCTCTTAAAACCTTTTAAATATCTTGGAATTTTTAAAAATCTCTTGAAATATCTACAAATATTTCAAAATCTTTTGAAATCCATTGACATCTTTGGAAATTGTTTAAATTTTCTAGGAATCTTTTACTCTCTAAGCTTGAATCCGTGAAATTTCATTGATTGAAATCATCAGAAAAGAGTCACTGAGAATCCGTGGAATTTGTCTAATTCAATTTTAGAAAAATTTCTAAAAAAAATCCTTTGAAACATTTTTGCAATTTTTTTACAAACCTCTTTGAAATTCTCAAAAATTTGTACAAAAATGTTTAAATCTCTTGACATCTTTGAAATCATGTAACTGCCGTTTACAACATTTATAAACGAAAATACAACAGTAAATTCCATCATCTACAAATAAAAATAAAAATAATTTACCAAAAGTTTA
>JAUESH010000020.1:13665075-13678873 GCA_032275165.1 Synergus magnus | reverse complement strand
AATTTTCTGAATCATTCCGGAATTTTTATCCGAACCAAACAGTTTCATTCCGATCTAATCCGAAGGAAGTTTTCAATCCGAATCAATTCGAGGCCCATTCAAAATCAATCCGAATGAATCCGGTCAATCCGAATTAATCAGAATTAATCCGAACTTTAAATACGAATGATTCCGGTCAATCAGAATCATTCAGAACTTTCAATCCAAAGGGATCCGAATTAATCCAGTCTATCCTAATCAATCTGAATGAATCCGAAAAATTCGGATTTATTCGGATTGACCGGGTTTGTTCGGATTGAAAGCTCCTATTAATTCTGATTAATTTGAATTGACCGGATTCATTCGAATGACAAGTTCGGACTGATTTTGAATGGTCCTCGGATTAATTCGCATTGAAAACTTCCGTCGGATTAGATCGGAATAAAACTGTTTGGTTTTGATACAAATTCCGGAATGATTCGGAAAATTTTTTATTGGTTCAGAAGGAATTTCAATCCGGATTTGAGACAATTTTTTTTCTTTTAAATATTCCTTAACTTTTATTTAAGGAAATATTTTTCTGTTGCCTACAGAACAATGGACAGTAACTGATTAACTGCTGAACATAAAGGCTGTTTCTCAGGGTCGACGTATCACTGAAACTGTAATGTGGGCAATAAAAAGTGCATGTAAAACTAATCAGCTTACGAGCACAAAGAAAAAACAGTGTTTTACAAAAGCTTCCGCAAAAGGACTTAATGGTTCCATTTATAAAAAAGGGTAATAAAATACGCGCAATTTATAGTTATAGTTTACATAAATGGGAAATAATATTTCTATTTATTCGTAAATTATGATACTAATTGTCCAAATTAAGTTTTTCTCTCTTGGAAAAAATACAGTTTCCTGGTGATTTTTTTTCATTTCTTTTTTTTATTAACGACTGAGGAGTATAAAAGACTGGACAAAACGAAAGCCTGTCATCTTAAAACATTATGACCAAGTTCGACATATTCTCTGTGTACCTACTCTTGTTATGTGGATATGGCGAGCACGTCCGAGGCTCGAAAAAAATGTAACGCACAAATCACTTCAACCTCGACCCTTTCACCGTCGGGGATCATTTCGTCGGACTTGCCAATCTGGGCCAGGCGAAAGAGCAAGTAACTTTCATCGCGCGAATTAAATAAAAGGATGTTTACACAACTTTCAGTTACAGCATAGGGAATTATCTTTTGACAGTCGAATTAATCAGCCTTAGCTCCTACATTTTATTCGTATATGTGTGATTTTAGTATTTATGACTGCTTTTCCAACAATAATTTATTATCAAGGAACTATTAAAACCTGAGACTAATTTCTGCAAGTGATTTTAGTCGATTATCCTGTTTTTCGACTTTTATTTATTAATATTTATTAAGAAAATCTTGATTAATGGATATATTTTCTCAACTTGTAAATTGAAGACTTATTGAAGTTTCTAATTCGCACTTCTGCATTTCCCTGAGCTTATAGAGGAGTTGAAAATGATAATAAACTAGTTTCGTTCACGAAGGTCTGTGAATTTGTTAACCTTATTTTTCTGCACAATGGGTAACGGCGTGAGAAAAAAAAATTTCTTATCCTCTTGGACACATATCAGCCCGCATGACGCCGCAAACCTGTCACTATCATGTGTTGTGCACACGTATCCTCCCGTATTATATTTGCAAAGCTCTTTCGGTTATCTATAGACATTAAACCAGAGTCCCCTGGTCATTTTCTGTAAACCGGATGCACGCATTCCACCAATGTTTAACAACGAAGGACGATGAGTACATCAGTACATGAATTCTGAGTCTAAAGTTTAAAAAAGAACATGCAAATTTTCACCCCACTTATTCGGGAACACGTTTCAATTTAATTTTAATCGAGAATTAAAAGTCTCATTTAAAAAATGATAAAAGCAAAGAAAATAGTCCAGTAATTCAAGTTATCTTTCACTTGCTGAAAGCGTGATTAATTAAAGTTTTGCACTTTGCTGGGGCGTGGGATGTGATAAACCGTGGACATGATTTAATAATCGCGGTCAATATGTAAATAAATCGAGGCTTCGGTCTTGTAACTCGGATTTTTGCCAATAGTTTAAATCGAGACGCGTGGTAGTTAAACTGAATTGAAGTTAATTATGAAGGTGTCGTAATGACCGATCGCCTTTCCCAAGACGAATGCTGACTCCGATTAAAATTCTGTCTATAATGACTTCCAGTTACCCAGTGACCAAGTGTCTCTCTGTAGCAAACAGCATCCAATGAAAATGAATCGATCAGAGGAATCGATACTACGCAATGCAAGCTACCGAATCGTGACACTGAAATGACGAGAGTCTGAACTTTAATTATGCAAACTGTCTTTTCGACCGACTCTAACTACAATCGAATTCTTAATGAAATCACTCAATTAACGTATCTGTGTCTGATTTCTTGCGTTTGAACATATTTCAAATACAGTGCGATTAAATTAAGTGCGATTAATTTATTCACACCAGGATCCATTCATAGCTATTTAATTGGATGTAATTATTCAGATGTATATAATTAAATCGCACCCGAAGAATGTTATTGGTAAATGTTTGGGATTTGTTTAAAATTTTTTAGAATTGTAAGCTTTTGAATTAGAAATGTTTGAAAATAACAGGAAGAGAATCCATTTTTTTTCTCTTTTTCAATTGAATTCTCACTCAAGTCTGTTTTACTGAGTAGCAAGAAATGTTAGAATGCTATTCACAAGATCGTATAAAAATTCTATTTGAACATTTATGCGCACTCACGTTTTCGCGTCTCCCTTGGATACGCGATTCGCATGGAATTATCAAACCTCCTGCAGGATCGTGAAAAGTTTTGTCATAATACCTGCGCCAGAAGTCACAAATCTAAAAATTTTTTGACATTAATCCCCAAAAACTATTCCAATTATAAAACCATTCTTTGAAATACTTTCAAAAATTTGTTCGTGTCATATTTCCTACGATACACAAAATACCTTCGAGAGTATTTTACCCTTAAATTACTAAATTGCTATATCTCCGATTTCTGAAATTAGTACCCCCCGGCGTTAAGTTTGTAAAAAAGCTTGTTTCAAAAATGTGAAATTGTGGGGTTGCAGAAGAGACTTGCCTGGAGGCAAAAGGGTTCCCTAAGTACGGTCCTGCCCACGTACAACGGTTCTTTAATCCCGAACAATTCACTTGGCACGATTTCCAATCGACCTTTTCACGTGATTAGAATTGTGAATCCTCGATTTCCTTCTTCCTGTTTGTCGCCAATTCACTCTTTAAGATTTCCACGGTTTTTTCCGAATTTATTTGCAGGTTTAAGACTATGAGAAAACTGATTAAGCGCTAATTAAATGAAAAAGGTATCCATCATGGTATCGGTTCATCGTTTCTAGATCGATATCGAATCTGCGACCTTAAGGCGATCCCAGATGGCGATTAATCAATACCGTTCGCAGATTAATCTTCACCATGTTCGATACTGAGCTCGTTATACACAATAAACAAATGTGTAGGTGGCAAGTTAAATAGAATAAATTACAAATAACAGATCGAAATCTTTTAATAATAATCGCCTTTTTATTTATTGTGAGATTTATTTTAATACCTGAATATTGAATGTAAGCCCCAATGCAGGCGTAGTTTTAAAGAGAGATTGAAAAATAGCTCTTGCATGTGGAATTTATAGTCAGCATCAAATTTATGCTGTCTTTTCTTCGACAAGACTCTCGCCGATATCCATAATTTTCACGTTTGTCTCCTTTTTTAAGGGACACTCCCGGTCATCCCAAAACCGGACGATAAAATAAAATGTACAAGCCTAACAGCGTGCGTTCTTTTAAAGTACCTCTCTGTCCCATTCATTCCCCTACTCCGAATACATAAAACCCATTCATTCCATGTTTTTTTAAAGTTTCAATTATTTCTTCCAAATCTTTATTTTTTTTAAAAAAGTGTTCTTATAATCAAATCATTACCTCCGATAAATTTTCCTAAAGTAAAATAAATAGTGTTAAATTAAATATTTTAATTAAAAGGAAATTTATAGCTGAAATTAATTTATATCTGACCTCCGATATGAGAATCCTCTTCAAACATCATAAAAATACACAATTTCACATCCCCGATATTGGTCGCGTCAATTTACTTTTATCATATCGATAAGCCTCACAAACTTGATAAAATCGCCAATAAAATTTGAGCAGATAAGAAAAGAGAGACTTCTTTGTTCCGCTGATCTGACTGGTGAAGTACAGATAAATACACAGTGTACAAGTGTAATAAAATTCTATTACTCATTCTTTATCCTCTATCGAACAATCTACGACTTACGACTTAAAAATATCGTTCCCTGGTTACCTCACCGGAAGCAGCAACCTACCTAGCAATTAGGAATTTGATAAATTGCTAGATGAAATGTGAGGAACAGCGGGTATTGTTTTTCACGCGAAATCTCTTATCGAACCGGTTATGTTGCATTGAATGTTGTCAGTAACTTGGCAGGATTAGATTCTATTAATTACATGGATAGATAAACTCTTCCCAGTAGATGCTATTTCTTCCCTGAAGTCTGACTAATTGGCTGTGCGCGTGCCTTTTTCATAAGTTAAAATTAGCGAGGGCGTTAATATATACCTTTGTCGATGGACTAGCTTATTATTAAAGCTGATTAACTACGTTCAATACTCGTTGAGAATAATACATCTAGCAATTTATGTAACAAAGAATCGACATTGTCGGATTTTCTAGGAACTTCTCAGGAATGAAATATTAATCACATTTTTTTTCACATTTCAGGAGCCAATCAAAGGCGTCCTACCTGGCCTACCGTCGCGAGAGAGGTGTACCGGACAATGAGGGTAGCTACAAAAGAACAATGTCACCCACAGCTCGCCTGGACGATTGGCCTCGAGACCGGGACGACCCGGTTCTCCTACGGGTGACACCGCACCATCCTCACACCCTTAACCACCATCACCACCAACATCACGAACTCGCCAAATCCCACAGCGTGGATGCTCTGCACCAACGTATAGAAGACAGAAACAATAGTCACGCAGTCGAAGTAATCGGCAAGCTCTCCCAAGATCTCACAAAGAAGCTCCAAACCAACGAAACCCGTTCCCTAACCGAGAACAACAACAACGACAACCTGGAGGACAGATACCATCAAGAAAAGAGGGAGAGACTCTCGCCCCAGAGCATTGAGGTCCTCAACGACCGGAACCGGCAGCTGGAACGAGAACGCCGGAAGTTGGCAGCCAGTTGTGAACCTCAAACTCGCCTTGATGGTCCCCTTTCTTCACCTGGAGATTTCTATCGTGAAAGGAGCGCGACGATCGAGATGACCTCGCAGAATGTCGAGCTTCTTAACCGCAGGAACGCGGGCATCGAAAGAAGATCTATGTCCACGACAACGACAACGACCACGACTGCCTACCCAACCACTGAAAACAACTGGTCCAGAAGCTGCGAGATAAACGACATCGATACGAGGCCTGGGGACAAGCCTCCACCTCCTTCCAGTTCACCACCGAGGTCTCCAAACCCAGAAAGTCCTAAGTCAAGATCACCGAGAGGAGCTGTTCCCAGAAGAACAGGGAGCTGTTCGAGTTCCGGTTCGTCATCAACGAGATCTTCAGATTTGAGAATCTCACCTAGCACTCTGCCTTCGAGGTTTTCTCCGAAAACTCCTTCGCCTTTGGATTCTCCAACGAGAAATGGTCCAAGATCGCCTACCGAGTCCTTCCCAGGAAGGAAGGTCTCGAGTCCGACCCAGACTGACAATACCGGGTTTTGGGACAAGACGAATTCGCCGATCAGCACGAGGGCTAGAAGAGCAGATTTTATTGCTAGAAGATCTTCGTCTTCCAGGTCGAGGATTAGTAATGGGTCGTCGGTTTCTTCGACTTCCAGTGTTTCTACTGCCTCGAAAGCGTCCTCGTCCTCATCACCGAGGACCTCTCCTGTTCAGGACGCCATTAATTCGCCTTGTGTCTCCCCTCAACCTGGAATTGAGGGGCTGACCCTGGTGCAAAGAACGGAAGTGGTTTTGCGGGTTAATGCTGCTACTAGTGATGCAGCTTCTCAGACTGAGCTTCTGGAGGATCAGGAGGATCGATTGAGCAATAAAGAGGAGATTCTTCCTGAACCCAGGAAGAAGCTGCCGGAAGAAATCGAATGCGAGGAACTCAGCAGAGACCTTGCTAGTCAACTCAGTCCGAATGACAAGCTCGTGCCAATTCTTGGTAAGTTGCATTTCATGGGATTTTAAAAGAGATCATGGAAATTTTAAGAATTTTCAGCGCTTTTAAAGAATTCAAAAGACGGGAAAGATCCTTTTCAAAATATTTATAGTTTGCAATAAATGTTGTTTTTAACATTAAACTATTCGTAAAAAACGTGGAGAATTTAACCAATTGTTTATTCCTTGCTCTCTCTCTCTCTCTATTCACTTTCATTCTCCTCGAGATCCCATAAAGCTAACTCGCTTAACTTATAGGGGTCGGTTGCTGACTCGAGTTTTTCTTTGGCTTCGTTTCGGTCTGAATTCAGGTACAATACTCGCACCTGTATCTTGGCACTCACAAATAATTGGTCGGATGTCGTAATATTACGCAACCTATTAATAAACTGTTATTATGTCTAAAGATAAAGATATATAAAATTCCTCATGGAAAATTCTTCATTGTAAATTTTTAATTTATAAAATTGCCTATGAGACCATAAAGTTTAATGTTTTGAATTCATCAACAGATATACAAATATAATAGAAGAAGACACTAATAAAATAAAATTATTTTAATTAAGTAAAGAGAATTTATTGAAGACAATTCATTATCTTTTGAGAGTGACTTTTAGATACCTTGAATAGAACCTGGTGCGATGACCTTTTATTTTAATAAACGCTAATTCAATCAGCAGCCAAGGAACATTATTCAATTACGCGTCATTGCTCGCGATATTGTATGTGCACGCACGCGCCTCTTATAGCATTAAATTAAGGCTTCCGGAAGGAGGAATTTTACAAGCGCAAGGCATAATAATAGTGCCTAATAACAGTGCGACATGAAGTGATCAGTGGTCATCCGGAATAATGGCTCTGAGTAATTATTACTTCAATGCTTAGGTGTTAAAAAATTACTAGCTGCTTCATATTTTCTCGATTAACTAAAACACTTTCTTCCTTCACTAAGACAAAATATCCATTACATTGTCGCTTCCTTCAGAAAAATATAACAAGGTTCACTTCTTTAAACTCAAATTAGATCTTTTATTTAGGTTCATATACAAAAAAGCAGAAATAATACTGAAATAAATAGTACTATAAACTCTTATCTTCTTGCTGGAAACCTAATTTTGGAATTTCTTTTCAGTTCCAGTACCAGAACACAAGAAACCAACAGACTACGTATCCGGTCTCTTCAGGGTGGAAGCCACTTTGCAGCCTCGACCAAGACGAAGACTCTCCCTCGAAGAACCTCCTTCGCGTGTCGATAATGAAACTGAAGAAGAGAGCAAGTAAGCTCCAGATTTATAATTCTTTAATCACTATTTGGTGAAGATTTAAAAATTTATTCGTCTCTATAATTTCGAACCAATTCCTGATAATCATGGGCAATAGAAATTAGCTTTCACTTTAAAAAGTTGAAATAGTTAAAATCCAATTTTTATAGTATAATAAAACTTAAGTGTTTTCCAAGAATCGTAAATATCGTTCAACATCGATTGTGAACTGAAGCTCAATTACATTTCTAGTTCAGAAAGAGTAGAATCGTTGAATGAGATGTCCTTGGTGCAAATAATAGACCAGGAGATTCAAGGCCGTTCTTTTCTACTTTCATCGATGGTGATTCTGATAGAGCCTTGAGGTCGTTCGCCATCAGATTAAAATGGTGTCCAGCGAAGGTACCGCGCCCAGAAAACTTCATAACAATGCGTGCGTACCTGAGCACCATCCACCGTATCGCAGACATCGCGATGACCTTGCGACCCATGATGCATATATAAGAGTACAAGAGCGTTCTTCAGGCCAGAAAAAATGAAGGGAGAGGTTCGCAATACCTTAGACTCCTTCACAGTGGCGTATTTTCAGGAAAGACTAATAAATTACTGCTTTTATCAGTAATATAAAGAAGATGATGATCTGGACCACCAGTGGTTATACTTGAGTGGGTGGTCCAACGTCTTAACTAATGCCATTCGTCATGAAAATTTCTTAAACTAAATACCTTACAAATTTAAGTCTTTAATTAAAATTCCAGTTACGAACTAGTTATGAATTTGGATTATTTCCGAATTTTTATAATTTTTAATTAGCAAACTTAAACTTTGGATTCTTTCTTCTCCAAGTTTTACAAAATTAAAACTTCTTTTGATTCTTCTAAATTAAAATCCTTGGAATATGGATTTTTCCAATTTAGTTAGAGAATTTGAATTAACTGCATTTGGGTAACTTGATACTTCATTTGGATTGCGAATTCCAAGAGGAATACTCAGACTACACCATTGGCCTTTCTTCCTCCTCTGTATTTCATAAGCACTGTCATTTCATTTGCAAGATCATCGACTTTATTACAGACTCCGTCTTCTTCCTCCCACGTAAATTACACGCACAAGATACGTCATGCGTGTAACGTCCTTGAAGACTGCACCTTGAGAATTTTATTACTTTTCTTCAATCTAACTTGAAAGATCTCCCTAGAAATTAAAGCAAGTTTCTGCTTTATTTATTTCTGAAACAACATTCCAGCTCTCAAAAAACTATCTATTTTTTGTAAATTTATTTTTGTCTGTCTTGCTCAACCTTTTGTTTGCATACTTTCTTCTCTTCTACCGCAAAAGAGTCTTCTGTTCATTCATCAATCTAATCACCACTCGATCAATAGTTTTTTCTTTTTCCAGATTCCTCGCGATTTTTTTCTTTTTCTACGAAATTCATGCACAACTGCCTGATGGAATTCCACTGCTTGAGTAACAAAGGGTATTCTTCTTTCACTGAAACGTCGCGGAAGTTTGAGGTTCTTTCTTCACGTTGTCCCGTTGGAAGACAACGAGGCACGTATGCTTGATACATGTATCTGAAGACGTGGCGTGCGCCTCTGAATACGTCGTTTCAATAGGGTTTTTTGATGATAGGTGCTTACGTATTCAGGAATCAAAGATTAGAACGCTCATTATTATTGAGGAAGATTTCTTCGATTATGTCTGCCGATTCATGCATGGAATATACTGCACTTTATATTCACTTCTTTCCATCAGTGAACAACGTCTCTCGCACCTGAGTTTATTCGGAATAAATTAATGAATTACGGTTGACCTACATTTCCCCCTAAAATTAATTTCAAGGAATGAATTTAAGTGCATCCTTTAGAACTTTGAGCACTACAATTTTCTCAACTTATTTTTCAAGTTTCTTCTAAATCCTTTCAAAGTAGGCCACTTTCAATTGAATCTTCTTCATTGCTACCAATTTTACCCTTCAGCTATATAAAATCAATCTATGAAACAAACTGCATCTAATTGAAAGCGATTTGAATCACTTCTAATTTAAAATCTATTTTTCTTTCTCAGGATCTCCTCGACAGCACGAAGGTCAAATCTATTGGCTTTCAACATAAATCCCTGTAAAAAGCGGTGTGAAGTAATATTTGTGTTCCCAACCATGTCATCCATTTTATAGCACCCTCATAACACTGTCCTCGTTGAATGAGAATGCGTCTCAACGAGGCTCGTGACGCTATCGACGTGGGAGGTCGGTGATGATATTTTCTCTTTCGCGACACCCGATTTCAAACAACATGGCACGCGTCCATAGGAAAGACATGCGACTCGGGCAGACCTCTCAATGCACAATTATCACGTGGGTGCCAGCATCAGGATTCCTTCTCGACATTATTAATGGCCACTAACTTCGTTGGATTTTAATTGCCTTTTTCAAAGATCTTCCAAGATCCTCATCTTCTATAAAAGGCTGCACACGTAACTTCTTGATGAAACCTAAGTCGAATATCATTAAGAATTACGAAAAGGACAAGGAAATAATCCATCGATTTGGAAATTATTTTCTTCTCGGTCAGAATTTTTAATCATTTTTAATGATGGTTACGATCCTTTCCTCATTTTTTTCGATTGATTCTGTTTAAGTCTCTCTTTCCAAAGTCTGTAACTGACGGAATTGAATCATGATCTTTTGAAAGATCTAGGCTACAGCTTCTTCCATATTCGCATAAATTAACGAGGCTTTCCTGAATTTCTTTCTCCTTTTTTGGTTCGAGGCTTAACCTCGTTAACAGCTTTTTGCAGAGCATAAATTGACGGAAGCTGTAAAAACGGAGGCGATGGGAGTTTTGCATCTGGCAAACGCTCAATCCCTCCAAGACAATAGTTGTGCTGTTGCTCCTGCAAGGAGAAAGTGCGGTTACGCAAGCCGCCCATAAATGATATTGTCAAGTCGACTTCCTCTGGTCGCTGTTGTGTTCTCACCTACACGTAGGTGGTGTTCTCAGTCACGAATGGACCGCTAGTAGCCTCGCCACGTTCATTCATACTGTACGTGATTTGTTTCAAGTCTAATCATTCGGAAAATAATCATTCTTTTAACAAAGTTGACTGTGATATGTAAACAAAGTTCTTCCGTAATATACGCGTTTTTTCCGTTACAATTTTTCCTCCACCAAGCAGACTCAATAATCTCGTAAAAAGTTTGTAAGTTCCAGTTTAAAACGATGTAATTGTAAACTTGGTTTCCCTCGCAGTAATTTGCGATAATCGAATTGCAGTATTCGTCAAAAGTTGATTGTTTCATTTCTTTCTGGTGATTGTAATTGCAGTGGGATTCTTTCTTGCTCATTATTTTGTTTTCTGCTTGTTTTTGTAGAGACCAAATAACGATCTTCCTCTTATACCTACTTCAGGATTAAAAACAAGTCACTGACACAAATTGTGTCAGTGACTTCTTGATTCTAATTGATTGTTGATTAGTCTTGATGTAATTCTGATTACTTTTTTTTAGTGATGGTAATGTCATATTTTCGTTTACGCCTTGAGGAAGTTCTTTACTTTTCTTAGTATTTGAAACTTTGTGAATTGAAAGAATTAACGATCATTTTTAGTTATCAGTTGCTTTTCAGATCTGAAATTATTTTATTTATGATTTTTATTTTTTTTTTTAGAACCGAGTCGGCACCTGCAACACCCGTGACGACGTCGATAACAGATCCCGGCAGTCCTCCTTCTACGTCTCCCTATTTTACGACCTCGGAGGGCAACTCGAGATTTTTGACAAGGTATTCTCAAGACGTCTCTGAAGAAGCTTCGCCCACGAAGGATGAACCGACTCCAGTTATCATGGATAATATCGACCTCAGGCAAAAAAAGGTATTATATTCATTGTCAAGCCCACTTTAGTCCAGACTTTAATTATTTTTATTTAAATTCGTTCCAGGGGACCGCTCGAATTTTGAATGTACTAGAGATTTCAAATACTTCCAGTGATTTAAAGAGATTTCCAAGATCCAATTTTCTCCCTTTTAAACTCGAATAAGTCGACCAGTCGTGAAACTTTTGTATCCCTTTATTACATTTTTTGGCCGATCGTTCAGATCGAGGCTGATAATCAACTCGTCTTCTAAACTGCTCCTAAGTACCATACCCTCGACGTTTAAATCTATATAATGGAAACGTTGATTTCTCGAAGTACTGAGTTGCAAGTAAAGTTGAAAGTACGAAGCGACCCAGAGGTCGGTCGTTTTTTTTATCAGCACCTTCCGATTTTGGGAGATAATAATCGAATGTCTTTAGAACGTGGAATTTTGTTCCAGGAGGAGCTGATGATCAGGCTGGACAAGAAACTGGTGGTGCTTAGAGCTGAACAGGAGGCAGTAAGAGAAGAGAGTGATTTGAATGAGGCATTAGGAGCCCGTGTCGCTAAACGAGTATCGGCTGTTGCTCGTTCTACCGAGGCATCCAAGTACCGGCTGCACGTTGAAGAAGTTGGAAAAATTACCAGTCTTCTTCTCGGACTCAGTGGAAGACTCGCCCGTGCGGAGAATGCCCTTCATGGAATGTCAGCTGACCATGCCGAGAGAGTGTGTATATTATTTTATGATCTATTCCCTTGTCAGCACATTTGTATTTTTTAAGTCTGATGAGCATTATACATAATAGTGATTATTAACATTAAGGATAATTGACCGTAAACTCATGGTCGTATCAGACTCATTTTATTCTCATTTATTTTTTTTTGTCTATCATTTGTGAATCTTTAGACTCTGTTTTCTACTACTTTATTATTAATCAATTTAGTTCAAAATTAAAATATATGTACTATCATTACTAGCTAAAGTATCTTATAAGCCGGTAGTATGAATTTTCTGAATTTCAAATTTCTTTTTCTTTTAGATCCTCCATAATGCCTCCTCTTGATCTAATTTCCAATTCACCCTCTTGTTTTATTTCCAGAAAATCTTGGAGAGCAAAAGAGACAAACTGATGGATCAGCTTGAGGAAGCGAAGATTCTGAAGAGCAACATCGACAAGCGCAGTGTGAGCGTCTCGGCGATTCTATCCAAGTACCTGAACGACGAGGAGTTTGCTGACTACCAGCACTTTATCAACATGAAGGCCAAACTGATAATGGACGGTAGGGAGATCCAGGACAAGGTGAAACTTGGAGAGGAGCAGCTGGCTGCCTTGAAGGAAGCGATCGACTAACACTGATTGATGATTTCAAGTCTAACCATCAGAGCTGAGAAAGCCAAAGGCATACCAATGGGGCAATCACTCGATACGAGCAGTCAAAAGGGCATAAAAGACTATATTACTCTTTAGAACTTTTCAGTGATTTTAGAAGACAAAGTGATCCTTATCCAAAATCCATATTTTCCAAGAACAACAAGTGTCTGTTTTCAAAACGTTTTTCAAGACTTTATTTTATGGAGATTTTTTAACGAGTTTCTTTTACCTGAAGTAAGAGTAGCCAATTGTATGGTTGGCTTTTTATATTAATGTCGTTTGCAAGACGCAATTCATACGTTCCCTGCTTGCAAAGTCGCGAGGGTTCACGATCTCAACTGCGATTGTTAAGCGTAAACCCAATGGAACCTTGAATGCCTAGTCCTTTTTAAGCAAGCGTCGTCCTTACTCAACCGGTGAGCCATCGTGTGTCGCGTATTCTATTAAAATCAGCAGTGAGAAGATTGATGCTGATAATCAGGATCAGATGGAATGGCTAACAACTCAAGGAGGATCCTAGAATGGTTTTAAATTGAAAAAAATCTTCTGTAGTTAAGATTAACGATTTCTTTTTACTAGTGTATTGTCCATGTCGAACAATCACTGTAAAAAACGGATGAATTGTTTAAAAACTTCCTTTCGTCTTCTAGTCCATGAGATCTGAAATTCCTCGACTGCATTACAGAAATTTTGGTTTTCAAAGTATGTAAAAATCCCAGATATTTTTGTCTCACTAATTATACTGAACGCTTTTGGGTCCTGCTTGAGACTTAGACAGTAGGCGACGAATCTAAATCAAGACCACGGCGAGAATCGTCCTTTTGATCGGTGAAATATTGTATGCATAATTTTTGTAAATTAGGCTTTTATACCTTTAAATATTGTAAATAATGTCGAAAGTGATTTAAAAAGTCGGCAGCTGTTGCGCGCAAGCGTTTGTTTTTATTTGGAAGAATTTATTGAGACTTAGTATAATTGTATTATTTATTGAAAGTAATCGGGCAAGTTGTGAAATTTCGCGAGGAAGAAATCAAAATTTTAATATATATA
>JAUESH010000020.1:13644901-13665065 GCA_032275165.1 Synergus magnus | reverse complement strand
ATAATATATTAGCGTATATATTATTTCGAAAGCGTGTATTCTACTAAATTTATATGCTGTGCAATCGTTTGTAAGCTGGCTGATTTATAAACTCAACGAATTCTTTTTTTTTCACACATGTGCAGTGTTACTTATGCCTGAGCTGCAAGCTTGCCGTGGTGTCTTACTGTGAATTGTTTTTCCTCTTTTGTAGGCAAAAACTGAAAATAGACAACCGATCAACGATGTATATACGTAGTTAATGATAGCGATTTTCACTTTCTGCGTAAAATGCGTTAGTTGTGTAAAAACTGGAAATTTCAACAGTACTCGCAGCTACACATTTACACGCGAAACACAACGAAACTGTTTTACTTGTACTCTTACCTGAGGATCCTTGAGGGTCCTCTTGACGCTTGTGATTTTATTTACTCTACGACGAAACCAAGGACGCTCGACGCATTTTAGAAGTCGAGCCTCCATGGCCTTACAAAATTTTATGCCTCAGTTCCAAAGTTTTTTCTCTCTCTATTTTTAATCCCTTGGGAACTTTTCTTTTAATATTCCTGAATGTTCACCTCTTCGGCGAAACTTTTTTTTCAAATCGAGGACTGATTTCCTTTGCGATCCTCCGAATTTTTTGAGCTCAGTAATGAAACACTTATTGCAGCTTCAAAAGTTTCGAGACGGAGTTCGAAATCAAAAATATTGTAACGCTATTTTTGCGGAGAGACAGTCGGTAATAAAAGAATTTCAGACTGTTAAATTTGTTCAGATTGTTATTTATCCTTTATTTTTAATATGATTTGTCGGGCTATGTGCTTATTAAACGGCAAAAAGTGAGAACAAGTGCTAAAGACTGAACGCAAGGCATACAATTTTGCAATATAATAGTCAGTTTTCTGTTCCTCGTTTCTTAATCTTCGTAATGCGGAATTGCGAACTAGTTTAGCTCCGCCGTGACTTTTTTTTTTTATAAAATTTTTCGGTTGCAATATATACATTACTGTGTAGTTGTCACACACAGTAGTGTATCACTTTTTTTTGTAATATGTTATAAGTGCGGCGCTGCTAGAAGTATTGTAAATACAATGGATTATACGAAATATGGTGCTCCGGATTGAATTTTTTTTACGAGAAATTGAGAAAAAATAGAATCGTTCCACTTCATTTGTAGGGCTATTAATCTTAAGTACTATGATATTTAACGTTCCCGCTGTTGTATATATATCACATATGATTGTCATGCGAATCCATAACATTACACATAAAGTCACACCAACTTGTGACTTTAGATTGTTTTAGTCTGACAATATTATAATGTATTATGATTACTATCAATCATTACGATAGCTACATTCTGAAAATCGCTTGCAATAAATAACATATTGGAAATTAAGATGTGTTTACTTTCTTTCAGAGTTTCCTGTTTATAAATAATATTTATCTTATTAAAAAATAATTACTTTCAATAAGTATGAATTTTCAACTTGTACTTTGATTAACGTTTTAAAAAACGGAAATAATTAGTGACTTGACTAACGTTGTAGAATTCAAATGTAATAACTTGAATTTGACTAATGTTGTAGTACGTTGCACACGCGCAGAATATTGGCGATATTGGCATTAAATTTAAACTTTTTGACAGCAAACACACAAAGTAAATATTGTTCTTCGACGTTATGTCCAATTTAAGAAATTATAAAAATTTTATCAAAGAATTAAAAAATTTAATTACTTTAAGTTATTTTGAGTTCTAAAAAATGCTAAGCGTTAATTAAAAACATTGCTTAAAATTATTTTTTGTTCTATAAATGCATTGCAATCTTTAAAACTTTGTAAATATTCTGCAGATTAACCGAAATAACTGAAAGTATAAAAAATCAAGTTTTTAAATTCCTGGAAACAGGTGGCAGTGACGTAACCACTAAGATACTGTGGGGCCCTGGGCTCGATCGCTAACATAAGTCCCAAAATGAATAATATTATAAAAATATTATTCATCACCCCAAAAATAGTCAAATAAATAATTTCCGATCACATTAATTATACAGCATTATTAGAAAACGATTATTTCAACAAACCCGAATCGAGCCTAGCAACAGGGCAGAATAGGCAAAATTATCAGATTGAATTTACAGGAAGCATAGTTAAAATTAGAATTATTATCTCAGCCTTACATACTTTTGATTTTCACTGGAGGGGCGGTTCATTTTTTCTATTTTTATTCAAATGGTAAAGGGGCCCTCAAAATATAAACCAATCTACGGCCCTGAAAGTCCCTACAAAACGAGAAATCGTCGTTTTTACCTTTTTACCTACATTTTTTTTATGAAGGTAGCTCTAGGAAAAAAAAAGTATTCCGTAATTACTACTGGACGATAATTAGAAAAAGATGAGAAACCTTGTGGAGAGGGGAGAAACGGAGAAGTATGGCGGAACCAGCAAGTGCCATCACTGTCCGTGGTATGGTTTGCGTTCAACCGAAACTTCAATGTGGCGCTTTACTTTGGAAGGTTATGGATTAGAGCTTCGGGGTGTGGCATCGTATTGGTATTGTGGTTTATAAAAATGAAAATACCTAATGAAAATTATGCTACGTAGCTTTGCTTCTTCCTTCGCAATAAATCGTGACAATAGAGTGAAAACAGTGACTCGGAGTTAGCCGTTTCGCGTTTATTCGAGAGCTACACGTCGACGAGGGAATTGCTCTTATTTTTTAAAAATCGGATCGTAAACATCGTAAACAAGCCAAGGATCATCGACTGGGAAGTCTTCTCTGGGATCAATTACGCGTCCGTTTGATTGGGTTCGTTGTCTTATTAATCTCGAGTGAATCATGTTGTGCAAAGTGTTTGAGTGTCTGACAATGCGATCCCGGGCTCGCTGTACGTCAGTCTAATTAGCATTAGACCGTTGACATTTATCGAGATAAGACACCGCCAAAAAAGCGGTGAATTTTCTGCTCTGCAGCACCTTGTCCATGAAATCAAAGGCTCCGTACTCTACGTGGGATGTTGAGCGCTACCACCCCCACTCAGCCCCACGAATATACCGAGATGTCTCGGTTAGCCGACTACTTCATAGTCGTCGGCTACCATCACGAAAAAGAGAGTAAGTGCAAAAGGTCCATTTCGTCTAATTTCCTTTATTTTATCAGTTGCAGAAATTGTTTAAGTAGGATAGAAATTAGAGTTGCTGGCTACCCCCGAGTGATTGCCCTCCTAACCTCATTTCGAGAGATAACCTCAATCTTAATTAATATGGATGACGTTCAATCCATTCAATTAAATAAGGATGATCGAAGCTTTCTTGAGCGAGTTTCGTATTTGCCTCTAGATTATTTCGAGTCTTTGATAATAAGCTATCTGTCATATTTAAGAAGTCTGTCTACATCCATATTGATTGACACTTTATTGGAATTTATTTTCAGAATTAATTTGTGCTTTGTCATGTATTTTATGATTGTTGTCTCGAAATTGTATTGTTGAATTACAAATTTTGGAGTTGTGATTTATTGATTAAAGAGGTGATATTTATATTTTGATCAGATTATCAACTGGTATGGTTCTATAGGTATTATGTGTGTCGTTTCTGTATTATTAGAACTCAATCTATATTATAACATTTATGTACTAATATTTTATTGACTGAAAATATTAATATTTAAGTTCTACGACCTAAATTTTGCTTCAATTTCTTACCTTTTTTTAGTGGTTACTAAATCCTCTTTCTCTCTGTACATTTCTTTATATGTAATTCGTAACTTCTTTATAACAAAGGTCATAAATATTCCGAATAAGCTATTCACATTCAAGAATGTTTATTCAGTTTTAGTGCTGACGTCAGATAAATTTGATTGATTTAGAAACTCAAGGTTCTTTCTTAATTCATTAAGGATAGTGATAAATACAGAATGCATATTTTTGATTTGTCATAGATTAGTTCACTTCATCTGCTCATCTACTATTTATATGTATTAGACAAGAGAACAAGCACTACTTCAAATTTTAAATTTACTCAGTAACAAAACGATTGTTTGCAGTTTACTGACTTTTTTTCATAGAAATATTTCAGCATTTACTTAGATTGATTAAATTATTTAATGACTTAATGTTATAGAGCAATAATTAATTCCAGGAGGTGGAATTAGCAGTGGTATTATACTGCAAAGGTTTCCAGAAAAGGATTGGCCTGATACACCATTTATTGAAGGCATAGAATGGGTAAATATCAACCTTCTAGAGTTTTTCTAATACTAATTTTGCATATATAAATACAATTTTCAATTGCCTTTCTAGTTTTGTCAACCGCAAGGATGGGCTTTGTCCACCGAAAGGCAGGAGCCTCGATTTTTCGTCTCCATTTTAACAGACATAGACGCAAATCGCCACTATTGTGCGTGTATGTGTTTCAACGAAACGGTATCTATAACACCCAGCAAACCTGTAGATGAAGAAGAGGATCCCGTCGATGGGGACAATCGTGCTCTGGTGAAAGCAATACCTGCTGTTTCACATCATAGTATCATGTATGCTCCCAAATGTCTGGTGCTCGTTTCTAGACTTGATTACATCGAAACTTTTCGAGTAAGTTTCGATTGAAGTTTACGATACTTTCTAGAGAATGTTGTTTTAAAATTTTACTTTATATGAAATCAATGATTTTTTAAACTTCAAAATTGAATTTTTCATTACGCAGAATTGTCTTGGAATCATTTACACCGTCTACGTGGAAAACTTGGGAATTCCTCTCGAGACTTTGGTAGGAAACATCTTGGGATGCATCCAGGTTCCGCCAGCAGGTGGTCCGCAAGTTCGATTTAGCATCGGTGCTGGAGATCGACAAGCATTACAGCCACCGATCAGTCCTTCTCTGCCGATAACCCACACCAGCGTCAATTTACTATTCCAACAATTAGGTAAATTTCCTAATATTTTTTCTCTTACTAGTATTTCTCTTTTCAATCTTATTACCTAGTTTTAATTCTCATTTTGTACAGGTATTCGAAATGTTCTCGTATTGTTCTGTGCTGTTATGACGGAACACAAAATTCTCTTCCATTCAGCTAGTTACTCACGATTGACAGAAGGTTGCCGAGCGCTCACAGCTTTAATGTATCCCTTTAGATACACCCATGTGTACATTCCACTCTTGCCTGCGGCTCTCGTCGAAGTTTTGAGCACACCAACCCCCTTTATCATGGGCGTCCATAGTTCCCTAAAATACGAAGTTGCTGAACTTGTAAGTATCGCTTGTATTTACAATTATTTCGATTTTAAGATAAAATCACAATTGCGTAACCGCTTTTGAAAATAGAATTGCAAAACCACCGTTCAATTCCTTTTACGACTTTCTGGCCTTGAATTGTTGCTTCATCATAGTCATTACATTACACTCGTGATTTTATCTAATCATTTTCCAGTTTCTAATTCCAAGAATAAAGCCGAGCCTTGTCATTTATTTAATTTCCAATGTAATTTTTTTCAGATGGATGTTATAGTGGCCGATTTGGATGGAGGATCAATAATGGTTCCAGACGGAGTCTCGCTTTCGCTCCTTCCAGAACCACTTCTCTCTCAAACTCAGGATGCCTTGTCTCTTGTCCTCCAACCAGAATTGGCCTGTGCGGATTATGCATTTCCTCCCTTAGCAACAAGAGCACCGCATCCTCCGATGTTGGACAAAGAACTCCGAGCAATTTTTATGAGAGCTTTCGCTCAGCTTTTGCAAGGATATCGTAGTTGTTTGACGTTGATCAGGATCCACCCGAAGCCTGTAATCACCTTCCACAAGGCTGCCTTCTTGGGAGAACGAGGCCTAACAGACTGTGATTTTACAACAAAAGTCTTGGACTGCATGTTTTTCACCTCCTTCATCGCGGAACGAGGACCTCCCTGGAGACCCTGCGACGTGTGGGATGAACTCTACAGCAACCTAAGCGATCATGTCAAGCAAGAAGCTCAAGATCATAGGTTAATCCTAACCCACATCCAAGAATTAGCGCAGCAGCTCTACACGAACGAGAATCCAAATCCCCAACCCTACGTTCAAAAAATTTTGAAGCCACCTGAAGGAGCCTTTGCGAGAATCCATCAGCCGATGTTGCCAAGGATAAACCCCGAGAATGTGCAGGCGATCATTGATGAGGGTTTGGCGAAAAGCAATCTCAAAGTCAGATTATCATCTTTGAGACCGGTTCAACCTCGAATCGTTCCCATGGGACCACACATATCTGTCGTTCATGATTCTAGGCATTTAGTTAGTAACTCTGCACGAAGGCTCGAAGTTCTCCGAAATTGTATTAACTGTATATTTGAGAACAAAATTTCTGATGCGCGAAAAACATTCCCGGCTGTTCTCCGGGCTTTGAAAAGCAAAGCGGCTCGATTGGCTCTTTGTATGGAATTATCTCAGCACGTAGTGGGCAACAAGGCAATGCTTGAGCATCAACAATTTGATCTAGTAGTGAGATTGATGAACTGCGCCTTACAAGACGATTCTTCTATGGACGAACATGGAGTCGCTGCAGCGCTTCTACCTCTAGCAACCGCATTTTGTAGAAAACTCTGCACTGGCGTGATCCAGTTTGCCTACACCTGCATCCAGGAACACGCAGTTTGGCAGAATCAGCAGTTTTGGGAAGATGCGTTTTACTTGGACGTACAAAAAGACATCAAACGATTATACCTTCCTGGCGAAAACACTCCACCTCGACAAGTGAATGAAGGCATTTTAAGTCCAATTAGTCCTCGAGAAAACAAAGACTTTCCATTTAGAGATCGCTCGTCTATCTATCGAGTCCAGGAAGCATCTGCTCTGGAAATTGCTGCCGAGCAGATGAGAGTTTGGTCGACGATTAATCCCGATAAGCAGAAAGAACTCATCGCTAGTGAAGAAAGTACAATGTACAGTCAGGCAATTCATTATGCAAATAGGATGGTATATTTACTAGTTCCACTTGATATCGGTGCCAAAACTCATCGCCAGGACAACGTCTACGATGATGAGAGAGCCAGTAATAGCATTACTAATAGCGTAGCGAGTGACAGTGGCGATGCAGAATCTGGTTTCGAGGAAACCGATCCTGGAGAAACTGGCACTGCAGTCATCCGAATGGTTTCTCGTTTCGTGGATCGCGTTTGCACCGAAGGTGGTGTAAGTACCGAACACGTGAGATGTCTCCATCAGATGGTTCCAGGAGTCGTTCATATGCACATCGAGACTTTGGAAGCTGTACATCGGGAAAGCAAACGACTTCCACCTATTCAGAAACCGAAGATCTTAACGCCGAATATGCTCCCTGGAGAGGAAATCATCATGGACGGTCTGCGTGTTTATTTGCTCCCAGATGGAAGGGAGGAAGGTTCCGCGGGTCTTCCGAAAGCACCACCGCTCTTGCCCGCCGAGGGAGCTATTTTCCTGACGAATTACAGAATTGTCTTCAAGGGAATTCCCTGCGATCCGTTCGCCTGCGAACAGTTGGTAGTTCGCGCCTTTCCTGTCACTTCCTTAACCAAGGAGAAACGCGTGTCCGTTCAGCACTTGGCGCACTTGGATCAGTGTCTTCAGGAAGGTTTACAGCTCCGCTCGTGCACTTTCCAGCTGATAAAGCTGGCTTTCGACGAGGAAGTCACACCCGAGAACATTGAAACGCTTCGCAAGCTGGTGCACAAGGCTCGTAATCCACCACATATATTTCATCATTTCGCCTTCAACGGGCAAGTACTAGTCACTCCTACGACTCATCACAAGGGGAAGGAGAAGAATGCCACGCTGAAGGGTTTCGCGAAAAAGACTCTTCTGAAAACAGCGAGGAAAGCGGGTTTCAAACCTAAGCAGTCATCAAAGCGGCAGAAGTACGTTTTGCCGAATATGAATCTCACAAATAGCAATAAATACATGACATCTCCAGGCAGAATGAGTCTTCCAATGACTGAGAACAACGACCTGAGTCACGATGACGATCTGAGCGTTGACGAATTTGAAATGCCAGGGATGCCGGTGCAGCAGCCAGTGACTGACGCGAAGACTCTGGAACGATTGTCAGAACGGAGTTATGTTAGGGATTGGTACCGTCTCGGCCTCTGCTCAAACGGACCGCAAAACAACCGCCGAAACGAACCTTTCCGTCTGAGTTCAGCGAACTGTGCCTACATGATGTGCAGAAGCTACCCGGCCCTACTCATAGTTCCTACCTCCGTGACGGATGATAGCATTCGTAGATTTTGTAGATTATACAGACACAGCAGAATCCCTGTTGTCACCTGGAGACACCCGAGTAAGAAGGCTCTACTTATTAGAGGAGCCGGATATCATGGCAAGGGTGTTATGGGAATGCTCAAAGCACATCCAGCATCTTCTGGAAACTTGAAAACTACCTCTTCAGAAAGTACGTCTTCCCTAGAACAAGAGAAGTACATCATGGCCCTTGTGGCTGCAACTCCTCTTTCGGTTTTGAGACAGGGATCAGCTTGGGGAATGTCAGATAGTACGCTAAGTATAGATTCTCTACTCATAGCTGCCGAAGAACGAAACGCAACTCCAGAACAATCTCGACGGAATCCTTTTAACAAAGCCATGGGCAATCTGAGTTCGTCGGGAGGAAAAGGACCAAAGAATTTTGGACGCTGGGGATCCTTGAAGGACAAGAGACACAGCTCACAAGCCTCTTTGTCTTCGGTTAACCAACGTGGCACGATTCGTCACTCTGCAGACTCTGATAGTGGAACTGAATGCGTACACACCTTCCAGCGAGCTGCGTTATACATCTTCGGAGAAAAATCCTACATGAAGGGCGTCAAGGCGGAATCGGCACCTAAGACGGATTTCATTCCGGTCGAGTTTTACGACGTAAGACATACGAAAGCTGCATTCAAGAAACTGATGAGGGCTTGTGTGCCTAGCTCTCTAAACATGGAACCTGATCAAAGTTTCTACAAGCTGATCGAGAGTTCCGAATGGCTACAACAGCTTCAGAGCTTGATGCAGCTAGCTGGAGCTGTAATAGATTTAATGGACGTTCAGGGTTCTTCGGTTGCTGTCTGTTTGGAAGATGGTTGGGACACGACAGCAACGGTTTGTTCGATAGCTCAAGTGTGTTTGGATCCACATTATAGGACGATCGATGGGTTCAGGACTTTGATTGAAAAAGAGTGGTTAGGGTTTGGACACAGGTTCGGTCACAGGAGCAATCTTGCGACGAATTCGCAGACCACAAACTTCACGCCGACCTTCCTTCAGTTCCTGGACATTGTGCACCAGATTCAGAAGCAGTTCCCCTTAGCGTTTGAGTTCAACGAGTATTATCTCAAGTTCTTAGCCTATCATTCGGTGTCTTGTAGGTTTAGAACTTTTCTACTGGACTGTGAGTTTGATAGGATGGAGTGTGGAATTACTGCTGTTGAGGATAAGAGAGGATCCCTCACGAGTCATCATAAGGGAGTTGATACTGGAAGTGATGATGAGACAGTCTATCCTGGAGGGAGATTGGCGGGAACGAGTATGGGATGCAACTTGGGACAGAGTATATTTGATTATATTGAGAAACAACATGCGAGGTGTCCCCTGTTTTTCAACTTTCTATATACTCCAAATACGGAACATCCGGTGCTGAGACCGGTTTCTCATCTACCGAGTTTAGACATCTGGAATTATTACCTAGAAGAAGAGTTGGCACATGGACCCGCTTATGATTTGGAGATTCTTCAGCAAGATTCGCAGCAGGAAGAAGAGGCTGAGGCTGCTGATGGGATTGAAAAAAGTAATCGGAAGGTCGTAACGCAAGGGTAAGTTTTACTTTTCAATTTTCTGGAATCCTCTTTACCCTATTTTTCAAGAAATTTCCCCTTGTTTTTCTTAAATGTGAGCTAAAGTAAGAGAGCTGAATAAAAATCTGTTCTTTAATTTTAGATACGACAGCATCAGTTCAATGGTACCTGATCAATTTACTCACTTGTTAGAAGAGATTCACAAACTAGAAACGGAATTAGGCCACTTGCCACAGAAGTGGAAAGTTCTTTGGGACAAACTCGAACTGCCTAACACCGACTCTCTTGCGGTAAGTTTTTCAAATTATTCTCTATTATATTAAAAGAAAAAGAACAAATGTAAAGAAAAATTTTTAATTACTCCTTACAATAATTTCCTATTTAAATGGGACCTAAAAGTTGCCAAAATTACGAACAAGGAAATTTTCCACTTAAATTTTACCAAATATTCTAAAGTATTAATAAAAAGTCGTAGAAAATCAAGAATTTGATAGACATAATTATGATACTTATATCATTTTGTTTGATATAATGCCAGAGAACATTCTGCAGCAAAGTTGCTTCGAAAACTTTCTGCATGGATATACAGCAGATTTGCGATAAGGTGCGCTAAAAGAATATGATTCAAATATTTCGGCACAAGTGTCGACTCTGCACATTTTACCAGAATTAATTTAGCAATGAATTTGCCTGCGATCACGAATGCACAGACATTTTAGAACTGCACATTCTTCGCATATTCTACATACAAGACTGCGTTTTGTAGGCGTGCAGTTTTTTAAAGGATTTTATTAAAAATTTTATTTAATTTTAAGATTGATTAATTAATTTTTTAATTTAATATTCAATTTTATTTGATCTTTTTAAATTTAGAAATTCATTGCGGATTGTTTTTACTTTTATAGAGACACGCGTCCTTCAGCACCGCTTTGGTTAGGCATCATGGAAGGCTTATCCACAAACGTTCGACGCTAGAACTTCTTTTGAGAGGAAAACATGCTGGTGGAACAGCAACTGGAAACGAAAGCTCAGTTTATGCTCATCCGCATAGGTACTTCACTTTATAAATTTAATTTTAAATACTTTAGATAATTAAATAAATCTTTCTAGTTTCTTGGAAAATTTTGTATTTGTATGTAACTTTAAAGTTATGATCTTTTATAGATGGAATAGATGGAATAATATTTACTCTTTATTTCTTGTTTTTTTTTTTTTTTTTTTACTAGGTTTGAGAGATTAGATACTGCGACTCCGACTCATTGCGATGCATGTTCCGGCGTTTTATGGGGACCAGTGAAAGCCGGGTTGAGATGTGTCGACTGTGGACACGTTTGTCATGACAAATGTGCCGATGCAGTGCCCAAAAATTGTACAAAATACAAAGCAGTAGCTGATAATTTACAAAATCATACTCTTACTCGAAGTGGCGGTGACAACGGAAGTGTAAATTCAAGTGAGTATTCATTATAAATTTAATACTTCAATCATTTTCCTGCAATTCCTTCACATTTATTTAATTAATTAATTTAAAAATGTATTATTTCGCAGGTGTCACTACAATGCAGACGACTTCACAACAGTACTACGAGCAATTTTCTAGTAACGTAGCTGAGAACAGAACGCATGAGGGCTATTTGTACAAACGCGGCGCACTTCTCAAAGGCTGGAAGCAGAGATGGTTCGTACTCGATTCCATAAAACATCAGTTGAGGTACTACGATGCAATGGAGGACTCGCATTGTAAAGGTTACATAGGTAATACAAAACTGAAACTCTAAACTTTTCAAGTCTAACTTGTTTAAAAAAAATGTTAAGTTGTTATTTATATACTATTCTATAACGTCTATTTTTAGATCTTGCCGAGGTTGTGTCTGTGACTCCTGCACAGCCAATGCAGGGCCCACCAAAGAAAACTGACGACAAATCATTTTTTGATGTGAGTAGATAAGAATAGTTTATTTAAAGTAAATTATTTCAAAGTAAAACTACGTGATTATAATGCGACCTCGTATTTCTTAAAAAAAAATATTTGGATTTTTATTTCTAGCTACGCACAAACAGACGAACCTACAATTTTTGCGCGGGCGATGCGGCGACAGCACAAGAGTGGATCGAGAAGGTTCAAGCGTGCTTGCAGTAGTAGTGCCTCTGTTCCGAGTTCAGCTTTAATTTAAATCTTGCAAGTGACTGATAGGATAATTTAAAATTTACTTTGTCAAATAATTTTGTATAGCTTAATTGTACGGTAATAGATGTTTTTAGGTGTTGCGAATCTCGTGAGGGCGACAGAGTTTAAAGACAAAGACTATGCCAGCAAGCTATGCTCGATTAGCATGCAGATATCTTGTATATTGTCATTTATTAAAATTACTTTTGTAAGTTAAAGAAACTAGATCAATTCCAATAGCGCGACAAATCTTGAGAGATTTATCTGATATGATGGTTGAAACAGTTTTTTTAGTTTCTGTTTTATATGTTTTGACGAAGAAACGCGGTATTGAAACTGAAAGTTTATTTAGAGAGTCTACGAGATGAGCTGCGTATATCTGTCGATATATCATTAGATTTAGTAGAATTATCATTGTTATCGAAATAAGCCGCGATCTCGTTTGTACTGAGACAAAATATGGTTGGAAACCAGAAATAGAAATTGCTTGCTCAGCTTCGAAACTTTATTCGTAATGTCTATTGAATCATTTTTTGATGCGCTTATTATAATGATATTATGAATAAAAGTGAAATGGCGATGAGAAACTTCGTTGAAAATAATAATACATACCTGTCGCATGTACTAACTTCTGTGTAGCGCAAATGCCATGAAGACTTATTTAATTTTAAGTAATGTTTCCATCGAGACTGGGAATCTAAAACAGAGGTGGAAACAATCAACATGATCGACAGTTTAAAAAAAAAGAAACAATGGCAGTGCTCTTTCGCTTAGCTTTTTTCTTTCAAGATCCTTTTGTACATTCCCCGATTTCGCGAAAACGAAGACTTCGCCTTATTGTCCGCTTTAGATTTGTACGCGACTGTTCAGTTTACTTTTTAAAAGAAAGCTGACTAATGCGCATTATCTTATTATCTGCCAATAAATAACTTCTTTCGTTAAACGGATTGTCACTTTTCTTAGATTTTTGTAACAATTTTGTTGTATGTTTTTTAGAATTTACATTTTTATTATATAATTATACATTCGAGAGATTTTTAATTTTATTTTTTAATTTTGATAATAAAAATTATTTTTAAACTGAAAGAAGATTGTGCTTTTTATTTTATTTTTATTTTTTGTTCATAACAAAGTATTTTAAAACAAAAGCATTTCATCACTTTATTTGCAGGAAAGTATTGTGTATCAAAGGATATATATTTAAATATCTAACAAAATTTTTCTTTTCTTTGCATTTGAAATACCAGATTTTAAAGCTAATTTGTGTAATATAAAATTTCTAATAAAATAATATTTAAAAAATTTAATTCTGATAAATTCTCCCAAACTAGGTAAGTTCCGTAAGTTACGGTAACCTTCTAGGTATTTAACCGTAACTATATTACAAAATTACAATCGGCGGCATCGGCGGTTTCTTGTGTCTTGTGTCAAGGATGCATTTTTTCAAATTAGATAATTTCTGACAAAATAGAATATTATATTAGCTTGTTAATGTATTTAAAGTGTCTAATATCAAAATTTGTACCCGAGAGGAAACAAGTATATATATTGTATTTAAAGCATGATTTAAATCATCCAACCAATATCCTTAATTAGAACATAACCTATATTAACCGCATCTATTTTCTATGTTTTTTACAGAAGAATGTTCCTTTTTTCACAAAAATTATGAATGTTGACGTCAAGATTGTCTCCCTGAGAAAATGAAACACTAGAAGATACAAATTATTAACGTGATTATCTATGATCATTAATATTGCATTCATTTCTCACGTTACTGATGGGCAGAAGATCTTTAAATGTCCTTTAATTTTTAAAATTTTAGAATGTTCGGGTTCAGATCAATGATTATTTATGGGGCCTTTTTATCCTCTTGCTTTTTCGTCCTTGTTTTATACATTTTTGGCATGGCCCATTATTTAATATCTCATGAAGAAAACACTTGTGAGATGACATATATGTTCGAATATCCTCAATATGTGGTACGTAACTATTGAACAATCTTATTTTATCCTATTTTATTTAATTTACTTTAAATGTTTACTATCATTGCAATTATTAGATACTATGTTTATGAACTGAAGCTTATATTTACCTTGTGCAATTTATTATTACAGAGGATAGCACTCAATGACGACTTAGAAAATCGCTTTCCAAGGTATGAATTATATGCCTATGGGGAAGGGTTTGTAACTGAAAAAATTCGGAGAATGAAATTCACTGGGATTCCTGTTCTGTTCATTCCAGGAAATGCTGGTTCTTTCGAGCAAGGTAATTCATAATTTTCTTATACACTTCGTTTTGGTGAATTATGCATTTTTTTGAATTGTATTGTGGGCAAGGTGCCCCACCCGCGTGGGGCCCTACGGGCGCTCAGGCTTAAAGCCCATTGTGCCCAGGTGAATTATGTAATTTAAATAAATAATTATTTTCTTATAGTGCGGTCTCTGGCTTCAGTTAGTTTAAGAAAAAGTCTAGAGGAAAGAGCTCCATTTCATTTCGATTACTTTGCCGCCCACTTTAACAAAGATTATTCGGCTTTGTATGGAGGTGTCTTAATGGAGGAGACAGTATACATATCCCATTGTATAGAAAGAATCCTGCAATTATACAAAGGCAAAATTGACAACGTTGTTCTAATTGGACACTCAATGGTAAGTTGAATTGGCGAAATCGGTAGCGAATTATCTAGAGAAGGTTTGTTAAAATTCTGAGATGTAAAATCTTGTTCCCAGGGTGGAATCGTAGCTAAGGGAGCACTCCTCATGACCCCAAAGATCAACACGAGTTTTTCGAGTATTTTAATTACATTAGCATCACCTCATACTCCTTCGTTAGTTTTTGATCGCACGCTTGCAAACTACTATCATACTTTAGCAAATTTAATGACTGAACTCAAGAATGCAGACGTTAGTGTAATTTCAATAGGGGGTGGACCCAAAGATATTTTGGTGACCTCTGAACAAACTGTAGATCTGACTGCCGACCTAAATCTTCTTTCTAACAGTATTCCGGATGTTTGGAGAAGTACGGACCATTTGTGCATTCTGTGGTGCAAACAATTGGTCCTTTCAATAGTTCGTGCTCTTTTTGATAGCGTGGATGCTGCAGCACGACCTCCAAGAATTGCTTCAGATCCTGTGAAAAAAATGCGGGCTTTGTCCTACCACTTCCTGGAGGTATGTTACTACCTTTTTCAATGATAATAAAATCAAAACAATCTGAATAACTTTTTTAAAAGTATAAGTCAAATCATCGACACTAGTGTGTTTTCATTTAAAGCAATTATAATTTCAGCGCCATTCAGGAAAACACTTGCGATTTTATCACGAAAAAATGAAATTCGAACCAGGTGGAATATGGATAGAGGACATTCGTAGACAATATGAATGGAGTGGCAAAAACACCACTGTTGAAAATATAGTAAAATCTGTGATATACCTTATGATCAGGTTCACTGATTTCACAGATCATTTAACCATTCAAACTCTGAATTTAGAAAGCAAAGATTGGATCTATGCCTGTTCTGCATCTAGCATCGAAGGCCAATCGCGTGTCTGGTAAATATGAATCTCAATTTTACTGTTAAGTATAAGTAAAATGAAATTTGTGATGAAATAATGACGAATGACGTTTGGTACTACAGAAATAAGATAATAATTTATACTATACTGCTACAAAATGCTTTATCTCTATTTCTTTCAGCGAATGGGGCTGGAATTTATCAAACCGATCAAAAATTTTACCAGACGCGATGTATCGGCACAGAAAAAGCGTTGATATAAGTTTAGAAGAGATTAAAGCCTACAAATGCTCACATATAATAGTACGAATTCCACCGGGTAGGGAGAGAAAGTATGTAAATGTTCAGGTCGACATGCATTCTGGATCATCCCGAATTTTAAACTTCAATCAGAAAACTTCTCTCCTAGGGAGTTTTTTCCATCCCAGGAAGTCGATGAATGTACAATTAGCAGATGGGAATATTCGACATTATGTGAAGCTCTCAGGAATCACGGATGCCGTTTCTGCAGAGCTAAAAGTTATTAAATGTATAGATATAACGCAATCACTTTGCGCAATAGCAGAATTAATAGAACCGTGGAACATTGGAGCAACTCAACTTATTTTTCTAACTTCTGGAAAGTAGGTAACTCTCTGAAAGTTTGAAAATTGATTTCCTTAAAATGTTGTGATTGAGCTTAATTATTTCTCGTTTATAGTAATGAAGGACCGAAGACTTTGCAAATTCAAACGAAACCTGGAGAACGGAATACGAATCCTCCGGAATTAAGACTGACATTGGATTCCACCTGTTCCTACAGTTTAAGCATTCAAAGAGCATCCATAGTGGAAAGAATTGCTCTTGTGGTTCGAGACCGATGGACATTTCTTCAACCCATATCAATTGCTTTGCTTCTATTGACGGTCGCTGTTAAATTCGACGACAATAGAGATTTCTTCCTAACTGTAGGAATAACTGTGATTCTTTGTATTGCACTAGGAATAATTTTGGAAAGTTGTGTATGTTTTGTAATTTTACATTTATTGGCGATCAGCGTTAGCTGCGCGGTTATTTTTCTCGGTTCGGTGGCACACAACATCGCAGTAAGGTTAGTAAATTTCAGGAACTGATTGATCGATGGAAGGTAGATACTGAAGTTAATATTATTGAAAGTTAGATACTGTTCAATAGAAATTTGCGAATTCTAAGGATACTTGTTTTTATTTGTGTAGATTTTTGGCACGTGCAATTGCATTTTCAACCACGTGGTCTGATTGGTTGCTAGGAGGATTAAATCAACTGCCTATTGTAATGACGATAATCATCCTCTCAATTGTGCCAGCGACTTGTGGAGCCCTCGCGATGATTGTTTCCGTCTTTTTGCAGTTTTTGAAATTGACACGAATGTATGAAGATTACTTAGAAGAGCTGCTTTTATCTTCATTGCGACATTTTAATTTCATCAAACGTCACAGTGATCGTCAGAACAATGAGGATAGTGAAAAGGAGGACACGCGACAAAAAATACTCAATCAGATGATTCTTTTTTTAGTTTGGAATTTCACAGCTGTGTCTGCTATTCCATCTGTTCTTGTCTGGGCCAAAAATTTTAGGTACCCTTTTATACTTTAAATTATGAGAAAGTTTCACAATTACAGCTTTTGTTTATTCTGAACGTACTAAGAAAGGTTTCTTTTACAGTTACAGTACGAGATTAACTACAGAAGATCCAATAGCACTTTATAGTTGGATTGCTTTAGTAGGATGCGGAACAATGGACCTTGTACAAATCCCTTGCAAAAGTGAGGGTAAAGTGGCTCGATTCATATCATTTGTGCTGCGAGGTATCGCGTGGATGATTATTTGCACTACCGCTACTCCAGATTCATTCTTTTATCAATGGCTATTGCCACCATTAGTCGCTTTTTCTATAATATTAATATCAATTAGTGCTTTAGTATTTTAACAAGACTGTTTATAAATTATTGAATTTTAATCAAAATGCTCAATTTAGGAAGACTGTCCAAGACTTAAAATTCTCTGTAAGTGCATTTTTAGTGCAATGAAATTTGTTATGCGTTGTTGTTATTTAAACAGTAAATTATGTCTTGTGACTATATAAAGAATTATTGAGAATCTTCTCAATTGCTTTTTTTTTTGTCAATTTTCCATTTGTTACCATTGAAATCACAAACCTTTTTACTATGGCTGCTATTTTGTAGGTTTTCCCGACTTTTTCAAACCTCAATAACTCTCCCAAGATTTGAAGGTCTTCCAGACGCTAAAGCAACTCTATTTTAAGAATTTGACGAATTTGTTGAAAGTGAGATTTTCTCGGTCGAGTAAGACTCCATTTTCAAAGTCCTAATTGATTTATTATAAAATAGTTGTACACAAAAATCAACGGCACTTTTATAAATGAACTAGTGCCTTTGCGCCACACATATGAAGAAAACGAGATGAGAGAAATAAATTCCTTCGATCTTAAAATATATTATACTTTTCTCTGTGAAAAATCAAATGTGCATATTTTGGGCATATGACAGAAATTGCGAATCCGTAGTGTACTCAGGCACTGCGTTCTCTTACATCGAGACTATGAAGGCTTTTTTTCCTACAGTTTTGGAAATTTACCACTGTAAAGAAAAAGTCTATTCCACCAATTATGACTCACTTTATAATGAGGTAAACTAAACTGATAAGTTTTTAGTAGATCTATGTAGCTTCGGCGATATGACGAAAGGGTAACATCCTGTGTATGAGAATTGCGTAAGTGTTAAAGTATATGCTACTATAATATCTATTTTACGATTTAACTTACATATTACACACTAACTAGATATATATTTGTGATTTAGTAGTCAAGAGCCCATTCATTTTCCTGAAGAAATGAGTCCACCACATCTTTCATTGCCAGGTTCGGTATCAATTGATCCTGTGTGAGGCGAACACGAGTCACAGGATCGAAATGCCCTACCCTCTGGAGATGTTCTTCGATATCCTTACGTTCATAAGTAATTCCGCTCGGTGTAATTACTGGCTCTTGGAGAATTTCAAAGCTGATCTTGCCACATAAGTAGTCCGGTACTTCCCTTTTCTGTGGAATACAAAAAAAATAAATGTTGACAATTTGAAAATAATGTTCATTCTTCAGATTTTAATACTGAGAAATAAAACAAACCCTTCTTCTTTCGTCAACTTTGGCGAAGAGATCGTTCAAGCGAGTGATGCAGGATTCTTTCTTTTCCTCGATTTCTTCACGCTTCTGAGCCAATTCAATTTCGGTTTTGCCTTCAGACTCCTCTTTTTCTTTCAAAGCTTCAAGACTCCGTTGAGCGTCTTCAATTATTAGTTGATTCAAGTATGTTTGAAGTTCAATATCCTGCGCGATTCTCTGTTCTTCTTTCAACTGAAAACGACGTTTGCGTGCCTGCCGTAGGACACTAGTCATGTCATCTCCGTAGTTCAGTTTCTGTTCTTTTGCCAGGTCTACACCTATACTTAGTAGATTAGGGTCAAATTTTATAATCGATATTTCAAGAAATAGAAATGTAGAACAGTGTTTTTATTACTAAAAACTCTGAACTACTTTCAATTGAAATAGAAATTACTAGAACAAAAGACAACTTGACCTCTTTGTAAATGTTTGATAGCTTCATCATAGAGTTCCAATTCTAGGAGAGCGAGTCCTAAGAAAAAATGCCCCTTGACCAAACAGGGATCCATGTCCAGAGCACGTCTACAATCCTGACAGGAAGACTCCCATCGCTTTAGTTTTAGGTGACAGAGTGCTCGGTTTGTGAAATACAGCGCCTGGCTTGGATTCTTGATCTATAGAAGAGATTCGTAACCTGACAGTTCGAAGGTTAGGTTCCTACTTAATAAATTTCGTAATTAAGATTCTAGTAGCACTTACAATTGCCTTGGTATAGCAATTCGCAGCATCTTCGTACTTAAGGAGACTAAAAAGCCGATTTCCTTGTTCTTTCAGTTCCTTATCCGTGAGGTTTGAGGTTGAATACACTTTACTCATGATGAAAACCTATCTTGGCACTAAAAAGTACACTACATATGATTTTAAGAATTACTTGGTTAATTTGAAAACTCTTTTCGTAAACAAGGTCATATAAAAGGAAAGCGGACAAAAAGATGTTAGCAAAAGGACCCATAACCTCGATGAAACTCCATTTTTGTCATTGACGTTGCGCGAACTGATGACGAACGATGTTTTTGTTAGTTTTTGTTGTGCTAAAAACGATTGCAGCGCTTGTTGGATATGTAAATTTCATGAGAAAAGTGTTTCTGGATTTTGTGTTAGTATCTTGATGTAAAATTTCTTGTTAATTGTATTTTTTATTGTAAATTTCATTGTCTTTTTTGCTTACTAGTCTGAGACTGTGAAATTAGGTTATTGAAAATTCATATTTATGTTTCTCGCCATTTTTAAATCCCCAAGTTTTCAGCGGTCTTTTCAAAAGTAATTTATATTTGATTTCGGAACTCTCGAGTTCTAAAATGAATGAAACTTTAAAATTGGATAATATTACGAAGAATAATATGGGAAATATGACATAAATAGGGAAAAACGTGGAGAATTTTATTTTTATAATAGTAATTTAGTACAGTTTATTTTATTTGTAAATATAATTTAAAATTGCTCTATGGCTATTTATAAATATTTTTAAAAATCTCAGGTACAAAATCAAAGTTTGCGATACTTGTGCAGTAGTATTTAAAAACAAT
>JAUESH010000020.1:13618490-13642297 GCA_032275165.1 Synergus magnus | reverse complement strand
CTTCCGATTCCGGTTATATAGCACCAATCAAAATGCGAGTAAAAATCTGTCTCAACTCTCCCTAGAGGATCTCTAGCTTATACATTCGGACCTGTACCATTTGACATTTTCTGGGGGAATTGTCAAATGATGCAGGTTGCTCCAGGGGAAATTAAAATTGCGCAGTAGACGTGTACGCAGCAATAAGTAATAGGCCGGTGCAAAGATTGGCCGGTGGCACACACTTTTGCATAACAACGCATTATGCACGATGCACAAGGTTCTCGACCAATCACATCTTGTTCACAATTGGAAATGGAGGTCTGTCATTGGTCGAGAACTTTTTATGCATCGTGCATAATTAATGCATTATGTACGACGCTTAAGGTTCTTGACCAATCACAGGCCTCCATTTTCAATCGTGAGCAAGAAGTAATTGGCCGGTGGCACAGCACAGATTTTCACGATTGGAAATGGAGACCTGTGATTGGTCGAAAATCAACCGCTATGCCACCACACTTGCCTTGTCAAGTTGTCAGGCCTTATTTGTGAGAAAAATTTGAATTACAATTTTTTCATTTACATATCTATAGAGAAATACATAGTAGAACGGTGTTTTGCTTATTGTAGTTATAAAAATTACAACTACAATAATGAAAATACCATTCCACTAAATATTTTTCTATTGATATGTAATAAATAAAAAAATTGTAATTCCAATTTTCCCGCCTAAAAAATTCAAACAAGCAAAGCATGTCCTCTTTGCGAGGTGTGAAAGAACCTTAATTTGGAAGCTGGTGGACCAGTTTCAGTGACGTCCTGATCCTGATGATACTGATGAGCCGGAGACTGGAGAAAGGGAAAGATAAAGAGCTCAGTGAAAGAGGGTGATCCTGGAGTGGGGGTAAGCCCGGGGGCATTGAACAAAGGTTGGCTGCGTTAGGTTGCCGGCAGCGCTGGCATTCACGATTCAAACATGGCAGCGGCTACTAGCGTTGTCGTGCTCGACAGGGGCAATAATACCACCTGCACGATCAATTTACACGGTATGTGCGCGCGTGCGAAGCCGCGATAGCGACTCGGTGCCGGGATTCAAGCCAAACTAAAGAATATCACGTGGAAAGCTTGGACTCGCATCTCATCAAATTTCCTCCGAAAGGAGCTTTTTTTTGGCGCCGAAGGCTTATCTCCAAACGGTTAGCTGACAAGTCCTCTATCTCTGTCAGTCGAAAAAAACCCGAGTCTTACCGCGTGACAATCGGCTTGAATCCAGAGCGCGAGTCGAATCGAGTTCGGGTTCGAGTTCGAGTTCCTCAAAAAGTGTGTAGATCTAAGTTTCAAGTTCAAGGTCCTTTGTATTTTGAATTGAAGTCGCCGGTATTGGTTTAAGAGTTGCTAAGCTGCAATTGTATTTAAAGTTTGCCTTCTTCGTAAATTGCAAGGATCAATCGCTGCCCTGTCAACAGTTTCAGATAGAAATCCCATCTGAATGAATCTGAATAAAATTAAAAATTTTTTTCAGATTGAAAATTCTGGTTGATTCGTTTTGACAGATTTCTGATAGGATTTCTATCTGAAGCTTCAAGTTTTTTAATTCTAATATAAACCTTTTGATTTTCAGGAGCGACTGTTGTGTCCTGGCGAGTCAACAATCAGGAACAGTTGTTTGTTAGGTAAGTTTAAACTCGTAAAATCTTCTGGAGACGAGCTTCCGCTTTAATTTGCTGATAAGCTAACATTTTTTTAAATTGTTAGCACGACTAAACAAGACCTTGAGCTTCTTTTGATCGGATGATAAATAATATCAGCTACTGGAGGGATTTAAATTTAAAAACAAAAGTCAATGAAAACTTAAAATCTTGATGCAAGTTATAATTCAATGTCTTGCTTTTACTTAATAAAAACTGGATATGTTTTCGTAAGATAGTTGAACTCGTTTTTCTGATAGAAGTGTGGATACAGAGCGAAAAAACGTCTAGTTTTAATCATTTTTGCTTAAAAGGCAAAGTTTGACTGTTTATATATAGGATAGAATCTGAACTTTTCGTATTATCCAAGGAAAATTAAAGATAAAGTTTTTTTACACTCTGTATTAATATTTTTCTTCGAAAAAGGAATACCACTATGTTGTGACAAAATATCCAATTGCAATGTTTATGAAGTAGAATGAAGAAATTGAATTTTGAAGTTAAAGGTTGAGTATAAGTGTCTTAAAATACAGAAGTTTGAATCTTTTTTCAAGTACTAGTTCTCAATATTTTTATTTAAAATTTTTTGAATAATAATGAAGTCAAAAGGGTTTAAAAACAGATTATTGATTATTTTAAGCTGTTAAAACTGATTGCCTTTGTATTCTTTTATTTTCATCTAGAATTCTTCCGAATTCTTTAAAAAAAAATTTTATTCACTTTGCAAGCCTTTTTACAGGAAATGATAAAGGCTCTAGGAACTTAAGTTGCTAAAAAATCAAAAGTCAATGAAAGGTTAATACTTTGTGGCTACTTTACTCAGACTTTTAATTTATTTTCTACGTTGAATTATTTTTAGAAATTATCTTGTCAAAGGTGACGTTTGTTGGTCAAATCTCTAATTAAGAAATGTGTGCAACTAACGTGCCTGCACATCGTTAATATTAATATATTTACATGTTTACACGTTATTATAGACAAACCGTAACGTCCATGTAAATTTTAAATAATATCCTCCGGACATTTTTTTCCTTTAAAAAAAAACTAAAACATGCTTATTAAATACTTACAACTTCTTCCTAGTGCGTGAGCGCATTTTTACCGAGATAAGGTTCACTATACAAATACGTGTAATTATGGCTTATTTTCAATTACAATTATTATCGTCTCTAGACTATAGATTATGCACTTTCCAGTTTTTCCATGGTCAGTGTATCTTGTCCTTGTCCCATGCATAATTTCTAAACTGCGTCTTTACACCTTTCTGGTCTGCAATTTTTAAATTGTAAAATTTTTAAGCCTCTGAATTATTGAAAAAATTGCTGAGATTTGAGATCTTGAAACTGTTTTATTGACGTGCTATATTAGTTTTTAATTTCTTCAAACGAAGGATAATTTTGAAAGACAAGAAAATGTGAATATTCGTTGCATCATGATTACTGTGTTAGGTAAGAATTAGCCGCCAATGATGCGGAAACTAACACGGTCAGCGGGCGACATATTTTCATTGCCTATATATTATTATAATCTATAATAATTGTCCTGAAATCTCTGCTTTCGTTTATTTTTCAGTAAATTTTTGTTTTTAATGTTTACATATCTTGAAGTATAGCTCACAAGGGCCTCTTGCTTCTATAATTCAAATTCAATCTAGTAAGTCGTGTTTTGTTTATTCTGATTTCTTGAATGTAATTAAAGAGTGTCATAGGTGAAGACTTTAGTTATTACGAGACACGCTTCTTATCATTCGTATTAGATTGCTTGAATTTATTAACATTTTGAAGTTTTAAGTAAACCATTTCCAAGAATAAATCGCTTAGGTGTTCTCATAAAAAAAATGTACCTTAATTCTTTGAAACTCCTTTTAATTGATTTATCGTAATTCAAACATGAATTTCTTTTAAGTTTTATGACTTGAGAACTTGTTTTAGAACACGTGTGGGTTCAATGGAGCGAGGAATGAAAAGTTAATTTCGACTGAAAATGAGCAGTATCATCGAAGTTTCTAAAACCTGTCGATATGTGAAAGATCGGGGTTTAGAATTATAGAGTATGGATAGGCCATATCACCTAACACCTGCTGAGAAGTAAAGTACGAGCATGAGTTCGCAACGATCGTTTTAAAGCGAGAGCTCTCGCAGACGATGAAAAAACTAACGAATGGAAGAGCAACGAAACAGCGAAGAGGAAAGAGGGAAAGAGGGTACTGTGCGAGCCACAGTGGATGACTCCAGTTGCTTTTGCTCTACACATTAGACATCTCTTCGACCCTTTCGAATGTCCAGTTTTCTCTCCTTCATTCTCAGATTTTTAAAAGAAAGCCGTTGTTAGGGCCCTGTTTCAATTTTTCACATTTAGAGTCATTCACAAAATACGTGATATTTTTTTTTATAATATAAAACATAACACTGCATTAAATTATTGTATCTTTGTTAAAGTTAATTGCTCAACGGATTGTCTCCTTTCGATTGTTATAATAGGAGTTTTCGGTTCTTCTTGAACTTAAACTAAACCAATCTTAAGATCCAAAAGATCTTTAACAACCATATCCTCGTCTAACCATTCCACTTCTTCTTGATTTTATTAAGAATTTTGTATTTTGTGAATGACCCCTTTGCAGAAAATTTGTCTTCAAGATGACTGAATTCTTTTGAATCCTTTTGAATTCATCTTAAATTTTCTTGAAATCTTTTGAAATCCCTTGAAGTTAAAATCCAAATGAGACAAGATAGTCTTGATAAATTAGGAATTCTTCATCCATCAATTTATTTAACTTTAACTTCGTTTAATCCTCACTTGAAGCGAAAATAAAATATCTTAATGTTAAGGAGCTAACAAGAAAGAGATTTCCAGCTTGGTTCACCGCTGCGAAATCTGAGCGAGCTATTTTATCAGATAGGTGAAAAAAGTGGGAAAAGTAAAGCACACAGGGATGAGAAAGTAAAGAGATGGAGCGGTGTGGGAAAGGAACGAACGCTAATGATGCAGTGGGGCAATCGTCGTCTCGGTAGCTAGTTTTTTTTTCACCAAAATCTAGATTTCGACATATATATTCCTCCAAATGAGATACACACTCCAGGGTATTTTTGATACATCAACATTAATTCTTGATTTTATTAGAGTCGGTCCTCAAATCTACACCGAATAGTTTTGAGATATAGTTGTGTATAATTTCCAGGTGCAACATTTTTCAGACATGAAAACAAATTAAGGCACTATGCAAATTTTCATTCTTCAAAATGAGATCCAACAAATTTCACACCAATGGTTTTCGGTGCTGTTATTGATTTCATTTTGATACTAATAGCAGAGTTTATTTTGATACATATTTCATGAATATTCATGAAAGAGTGTAAAATTCGAGTTTTGATATCGATTTCCTATCAAAATTGGATTAACCGCAGCTCCGTTGATTCGTAACGCAAGTGTGTGATTTCGGAGATGCCACATGTGGTCGAAAATGATTTCCGGAATAAAATTTCAAGTGGGGCGTAGTGGGATGAAAAAAACTTAGGAGGAAAAAAGTCTGAAAATTAATCCGTAAGGCATTTTTTCTAACTCAAATATAAAAAAACAAGAAAGGTAAATGACTTAGTTTTAGCAAAAAATATTTATAGGCGAAAATTAATTTGCTCTTGTAGTAATTACCATATGCCCTTAAATCGGCATTTCATCCCACTGTGAGTGAGTGTGAGGGATTCTGTGTGTTAGAATGTTGGAAAGAGAGAGGGCGGATGCAGAACCTTCCCCTCTCATTATGTTTCTAATTCTATTTCTCTTGTCACTGTCAGTCAGATGGAACTTTTCGTTGACAAGTGACTCACATATTCTCAAATTTTTGTTTGAAACAGAAAAAGAGATTCCATCTCTGAAACATGAGTTTTGAAAAACATTTGAATTTTATCTTAAAACTGGCCTTTTAAACTAAAGAATGAAAGCATCAAACTTCCAGACTATATTAATGTCTATTAAAATTCAGAACATTTTTAATATGCGAGACTCATGTTTAATCGGCCATCAGGTGATTCGAATTGAGAAAAGCGATTTAGAATCTCGAACCTAGAATTGCAGATTCTAGATGAAAGAAGCACTTGTCTTGAAACAGGGGATGTGAGTTCCACTACTCCACTCGGGGTTACATTGGTTGGTGGTCACGGAGTAGCGATCCATGTTCTATAGAGAGAAAATAATGCCGTAGAGCCTTCACGGAGCAGAATCCAGTTGAATGGGAATGCTGTAGAATGTCGGCAAAAACCACAGGCTCTGAGATCATTAGTCTACAGTCGAGCCTATAACCATCGTATTATTATACCGGGTGAAACAATCGAAAGTAAGAAGAGTACTTGCTAGGGGATCCCATGGATCAGTTTTCCAAGACCCTCTTACTCCGCCTTATGTGCAATTTGCATCACTTCCGCTATTTTTCTTCTTCTTATTGAGGCGATTGATGGAAAAGGGGCACTAAATTGATTCATAGAAGTCTTTTGTACACAACATAGCATAAAAAAGTCATGTTGATATTCTAATTTTACCAATAGTTAAGTAACACTTAAAAGTGACAGCGCCCTTAAAAATGTGAAAAAAAAATAATAATAAAATAAAAATAGGCTGTAAACTACTTTACGAAGTTTTAAGCTTTAAAATTATACAAATCAGGGCCTAAAATGTTTTAAATTTCGAACTACACACAATTTTTTTGTGACTTCTGAACAGAGATATTCTTAGAGCTAACCAGAACAATCGTTCTCGAGCAATTAAACGAAAGAATTTATTGCAAAATACCTAAGTGGCATAATAATAGGATACTTTTATGATTCTTTTACAAAAAATGATGGCACTACTTTTCAGCTGACATCCTATTCAAAAGAGACTTATCAAAATTATGAGTTCTTTTTTAGTTCTTGCATTTTGACCACATAAACTTGCCTTCTTTTTATTTAGCTTAAAATGATACTTTAAGGGTGTTGGATTCATGTTAACTTTAAAATTCGATCTCTTTATTTTACTTAATAAATATTGTAAGTAGATAATTTTTCTCTCTGCAGCACTATTTATTTTTTGAACAGAATTACACGTATAGGGCGAAAAAACGTTTAATTTCAATATTTTTTACACAAAACGAATAATTCGAAATCTAAGTACTTATATTTGAAAAGTGAGTACCACTACACAGCGAAAAAATATCTAATTCTAATAATTAAGTAAAATGGGGAGATTGAATTTTTTAGTTGGAATTTAGAATCAAGATCCATAAGTAAATAAATAATTGCAATAAATTTATCTGGAATCGTGTATGTATTCAATTTTTTACATTGTGAATGCAAATTTGGTCACGATAAGTCAAATACTTTTGTGTATATTGAGATTCATCAAAGAAGATTAATGAATCGCAATTTTTTAGGGATGAAAAATACTTGAGCATCTTATTTACAATATTGAGCGTCTCGGACAAGTGATAATGAGCAAAGGCATCTCTTGGAAGAATTCGTTCATTCGCGGACAACCCACTCGTACACTTACACCAAGTTGTGACTCTTTACACCGGCGTGATATACGCGAGTGTATTCGCGAAGAACAGTCAAATCAACTCATTATCGTGCACTGGCTGTAATCACACTAAAGTGCTCTTTTTGGCCTCGGGCGACATATTTCTTAAGGAATTTTATGGCGGGGTCATGCCAATTTCTCTTGAAATTCTAGATTGCCAATCTTTTCCTCCATAAAGAAAACTTAATCCGAATTCAAAAATGACTTTTCTTTCCAAATATGTGTATAAAACTGTATTTAAATGTTAGGATTTGAAATTCAAATTCATTCTGAGTTAAAATTTTTCTATTTGGAAGCATTTTCACCTTTTTTCGAAGCTTTTAAATGTGTTGAATTTATGTTGCAAGTTCAAAATTCGATCTCTTCATTTTACTTTAAAAAATAATGTAATTAGATATATTTTCAGTCTAGCACTATTATTTTTGAAACAGAAGTTTCTCTATAGAGAGAAAGAAAATATTTAATTTTTCAATGAAAAATGGGGGTGTCCAACGTGTGGGAAAAACGGGAATTGTACGGGAATTTTATTGGTGCGGGAAATGTATGGGAAATGTACGGGATTTTTTATTTGATGCGGGAATTTTTTATTTCCCTTGACTGACTTAATTATGTAGACAGGAGTTTTTGTATATTTATTAATTTTAAAATATTGCGCGCAAAAACAGAGAATTTGTAAAATTTTTATTTTTAGACTAATTTTAGAGTTTTATTATGTGTATATTTTATGTTTATAAGAATTCCCATTTTTATATTAGGTTGAAGTTTGCGACGTCTAGTCTGACGAACTATTTTTATTTATTTATTTTTTTTTTTTTTTTGACATTTATTGGGTTAAGAATATATTTTTATATTTTTATTCCAATAAATATAAAAAAATCGTCAGACTAGACATTGAGAACGTGTTAATCCTCTTTAAATCATCTTAAGCGAGGCATTAAATGAAATTAGAGATTCAATTTTCTGAATTTACAAAATCGAAAACCTTGCTTATGGATTTTCCAAGTTTTTAAACTACAATTTGCGCTTACGGCGTTGTAAACGTTGTCTAACCTCGTATAAGTAGACTTGCTTTTTGCCAACCTTAGTTAAACAAAGTTTCTCGGAGGGGAAGTGGGAGAATGGATGAAGGGATGGAGTTATAGTTAGAGAGGGTTGAACCCGGCCAGAGCCGGGCAATACGCAAAAAGCTCTGGCTTCGTCGCGCTTGATGCAGGTTGAGTCTACCGGGTGACTCAAGGCAATTTTGGTTTTGAGTTTCTCTTCATTTCACTTAATACATATAATAAATTAGATATTTTTCACTTTGTAGTGGTACTCATCTTTTAAACAGAACTATGCGTATAGAGCGAAAAAGAGTTTCAATTTAATATTTTTTGTCTAAAATGAAACGATTGAATTTTGAAGTTAGATCTCGAATTCCTTATAAACAAAAATTATTAATATTAAAAATTTTTTCATTCTATATACTGATATATTTTCTGTCATTTCCAAAAATTTCAGCGAGATATCTTCTTTAATTTAAAAGTAAGAAGCCGGAGAAAATAGAGAAAATATTTATATTTTAAATATATATGATACGGTTAGTAAATAAATACGTCATAATTTAGCATTTGCCCTTAAGCTCAACAAATCGACGCACATCGAAAGATTCTAAGGCGACTGAATCTTCCGTATCGCTTGATAATGAGTGGATGAGTGTACTGAAATTATATACCGAGAGATTTTTTGTCTGTGAGTGTTGACTACTTTACTGAGAAGATATTACTCTCTTCCTTGAAACTTCTTGATTAGTATTATCTTCAGGAATAGAATTTCCTCTCTGCAAATCTTCGTTTCCGAAAGTAGGAATTGAAGATTTCCTCTTAAGAGCGTTGGACTCAATTTCTAATCTAAAAATTCAATTTCTCACGTTTTGCGTAAAACGGTGAATGAGAAATCTAATCTTAAAACTCATTCTTTTCGTTTTATGAAAAAAACACTAAGAGTGGAAGTTTTTTTCGCTCTGTGCAGATATTTGAAAAATGAGTTATACCACTAAAAAGAGAGAAAATACCTAATTATAATATTAGTTAAATAAATTAAGGAGATAGTATTTTGATGTTAGAAACTGAATGCAACATCCTTCAATTTTGATCCGGCTTTTATATCGGAAGGTATAAAGTGTGGGTTCATTGGTATCCTTGTCCCTTTCGTTATTTTTTCGTTTTTTATTGAGAGCCAATATATCTACTCCCATGTTTCTTCCGAGCTTTGACGTCATTTCTCCACTTCTTATGACGTCGTCGCTTCCTACATCAGAGCCTCTGTTGATTTTAAAGAAAATAATGACACAACCGGAACAAAAAGGGAAGCAAGTTTTGTGTATCTTATTTTCAAGATACAAAAAACTTATTGCTATTCCACAAGTGCTTTTATTTCATTTAAGAATTTTGGAACCAAGGTAAATCCTAAAAATTCGATCTCCTCATTTAAGTTAATAAATATTGTAATTGGATCACTTTTTGCTCTGTAGCACTATTCATTTTTTAAATAGAATTATGCGTACAGAGCGAAGAAACGTATTATTTCAATATTTTTTGAATAAAATGAAGAATTCGAAATCTAACTTCAAAATTAAATCGTTTCACTTTACGCAAAAAGTATTAAAGTTAGAGATTTTTTCGCTTTGTAGGCACATACTTATATTTGAAAAATGAGTACCACTACAGAGCGAAAAAATATCTAATTGTGATATTTATTAAGTGAAATGGAGAGTTTGAGATTTTTTTGTTTTAAGGAGTTTTTTAATTGAATTCTTGATTTACAAGTAAGTTTGATACGAGAATATTCTGGACAACGGGTGTAACCGCATCACGAATTGGGTGCTGCAGCTACAGGCTACAGCTAGAGCGACGGAGGTTGGAAACTGTGATGCTCGCAAAAAGCACACCAGACAGCGGCGATCGTTTTTGCTTCGCGTCAGCCGCGTTCCTACCACCATACTTCGTGGTACGTCACTCGACTCTGCTCCATTCGTATTTGGATCGCGAAAACTGGAAACGAGGAGAGTTTACTAACTCATGCTCATTATTCCCTTTCTCATCTAATAAATCTGTTGAAAATAATATTTTTTAGAATAATTAGAAACAATTTTAGTTCGAACTTGAATTGTTTTTCTCTTACCCAAAAAAGAAAGCATTTTCCAGTATTCTATTTTCAAATATAGAGAATCGGATTAAGATTAATCAAGAGGATTTTAAATAATTCAAAGATATTCCCAAGATTGCAAAGGAATTCAAAGGAATTCAGAAGAATTCATAATAATTCTAAAGAATTAAAAAAAATTCAAGCTGTATTCAAAGTAAATAAACAGAATGCAAGAGAATTCAAATTTACTCAAAAGAATTCCTAAGAATTCAAAAGAATTGACAATAATTCGAAGGAATTTACAATGTTTCAAAATGACTGAAAGGAATTAACTATAGAATTAAAAATAATTTAAGTAAATTTGAAAAAGTGATTCCAAAATAACTCAATTTAAGCAGAATCAAAATAATTATAAATAATTTCAGAAAATTTAAAGGAATTCAAAATAATTGAACCGATACCAAAATAATTCAAGTAAATTCAAAGAAGTAAAGTGAATTGAAGTCATTTTAAAAAATCCTGGGAAATTTTGATTTTTTTCGAGGGGTTGACAACTCGTTAAATATGGTGTGCTGAAATCTCCTGAGTTCTCCTGAAATTTCTGAAGTCACTTGAAGTCATTTGAATTCTCCTGAAGTCACTTGAATTCACATGAAGTCATATGAATTCACTTGAATTTTTTTGAATCACCTGAAACATTTGAAGTCATTTGAATTCACATGAAGTCACGTGAACTCACATGAATTCAGTTGAAATCACCAGAATTCACTGGAATTTTCTTGAAATCTTCTGGAGTCATTGAAACATCCTGAAATATCTCGAACTCAGAAGTAGGTATACATCCGCTTGATCGAGTTGTCAAACCCTCGATTATTTTTAAATTATTTTTTATTTGGTTTATTTTCTTTTAATTTAGCTTGAATTCTTTATCATTTTTTCAATTCATTTGTGTTCTTTTGAATTCCTTTGAATTCTTTTGAATTTACCGGGAATTCTGTTTAAAAGAAATTGTATTAATCTTGAACAGTTGTGAATTCTTTTCAACTCATTTGAATTGTTAAAATATAAATTTATACGTAAGTCGAATGGAGTCTCGGTTGGAATAGAATTTTGTGAGTCCTTTCTACAGCCTCGGATTCGAACGTTCCTCGACTCTTTCTTTAAGGACGTTTCCAGTGGTCCATGACAGGCTTGACTAATGGTAGTCCTGCATCCGCCGCGGGCGCGGGCGTTACAGTTCTATAGGTACTCTCTGGATCTTATCTGTTCGGTTGGTCGTACCGTTGCTAACGAAAGAACAAATGAGTTTTCTGATACAAAGCGTGACTGCGATCATGAATGAGATTGGTAGCGTTTCGGATTCTGGAATATCTTTTTACACTATGATACTCAATATTATTTATAGCTCTAGTTATCCCTGAAGTCAGATATACATATTATTGTAGGATTATTAATAATTGCTAAAATAAGTTATTCAAGCTCAGTATTAAATATCTTAAAATAAGGGGTTGACCATTTAAAAAGTCTTTTGAGATCTTAAAATTCCACGAAATATCTTAAAAGTCCTTGAAATCTTGAGTCCACTGTCCACTCAAAATTTGAGGGATCAGCCCCTCGCCATAACATTAAATATTTATTTTTAGTGATTTAAGGAAACGATTCGAGTGTAGTTTTTTCTTTTTTGTTTCAGCAAGCAAGCAGTTTTCGACGGAAAGAAACCCATTAGAGGCGGAATACCATTTGTCTTCCGTGAGTAGAAACACCAGCGATAAGTGCAATCACCCAAATATTTCGTCATTTCAAATACCGATTTACTCCCTTATTTCCTTATTATTTTACGTAACGAATATTATAATTAGATATTTTTTTTCGCTCTGTAGCGGTACTAATTTTTTAAGTACAAATGTGCATATATATCGAAAAAAATGTCTACTTTTAATACATTTTGTGTAAAATGGTACGATTCAATTTCGGGGTTCGATTTCAAATTCATTAAATACTAAAAGTATTAAAATTAAATATTTTAATCTTGATTTCAGCACAATTTGGAGCATGGACTTTCGGGCCAGGCCATGGTTTTGCGAGAATAATTCGATGGAACGTGGAGAAGTCACCAGAAAGATTACCAAGTGGCGATATCGAGGCTATATTTTCATTAATGGACAATGAATTTACACGATCGATGTGGAATTATCCTTTCAGATTAACGTACAGGTTAATCCTGAGAGAGAAGGAATTACATTTTAACATTGGTATTTACAATCCAAGCAAGGAGCACACATTTAGCTTCAATTTACTTCTGCACACGTACTTTAAGGTGCCTGACGTTAGAAGGTGTCAAATTACCGGTCTGCACGGTTGCACGTTTATCGACAAGGTAATTATCTACTTTTTGCCTAAAATTTTAAGGTGAGATTTCTATTTTTTTATTTTACGCAAAAAGTATTAAAATCAAACGTTTTTTAACTCTATGTGCGTAATTGTATTTAAAAACTGAATAATGCTACAGAGAGAAAAATCTAATTTGTAAACTTTAATTTTACATTTCTAGACGAGAGATAATCAAGTATTTCAGGAGGGTCGCGACGTGGTGACAGTTTGCGAGTGGACGGACAGAATTTATCAAAATACTCAACCGGAACACATAATCACCAATGTCGTGTCCGGAAGAAAGATGCGAGTACAAAAGTACAATTTTCCTGATACTGTGGTTTGGAATCCGTGGCAAGAAAAGGCACGAGATATACCAGATTTTGGGGACGACGAATTTCCAAATATGATTTGTGTAGAAAGTGGACACGTCAGTAGTCCCGTCATTCTTCTACCCGGAACGGCTTTCGAGGCCAGTCAAATTTTACAGGTATTTCCCTTTTTTTAATTTTATTTCCCAGGAGATCCTCTTCTATTGCCCACACCCCTCTAAGCCACGGAACCCGCTTCCATCCCAACTTTGACTAATTGTTCAATTATTTCCAGGTAATGTGAGTAGAGGGTGGACCATCTTCCCAAGTCTCAGCAACCGGTGGATCTAGATCTGTACTCCCGGTTTCATCGCCATCGGGAGCATCGGTTTGGTCAGCTGAATCCGGATGGCTTTATATGCCTCCACCACCTCCGCCACCGTCTCCGTCGTCAAATTCTCAACATTTCCACGCGCACTGTATGGCACAAACGTGCACCATTTGCTCATTGAATCTTTAGTTCGTAACAACGTACAAAATATTTGACGTTCTTAGTCATTTTTCGTTTCATTAGAGCTCAAAAAATCTAATTAAACAAAGTTGATCTTTTATTTTCGAATTATAAAACAATTGAGTTTACTCTGTTGAATTTTGGTAAGGAAGTTTATTAGGCTCTGAGTCTATCGGGAGACGTGGCGTTCTCTCTTTTTATTATACTTAGGAGAAATTCATTTTAGACTCGAGATTAAGAGTCTTGAATTTAAATTCTAATCTCAAAACTTAATTTCCTTATTTTACTCAACAAATATTAGAACTAAATATCTTTCCGCTCATTTTCGGAATCAAAGTATGGTTATAGAGCGAAAAAATATTTACTTACAGTATTTATTATGTAAAACGAGGTCGAATTTTGAGATTAGAACTTGGATCGAACACCCTTAAGAGCATCGAATAATATTTTAGACGTGGGAAATAAATCGTTACACGTATATGTGATATAATGATAATTTTCGTCTGTAAGCTGGCCACGTAGTTTTGAATTTCTAAAGTTCTTGGTCAACTTCGCGAAACGACTACTAAATTCAAAGATTCCAATTCAGGACTGTAAGTTCAGAATCATAAATTCAATCACAAGAATTCATCTTTTATTTAATAAAAAATCGAAAGGCCAGCTGAACAAAAGCTATTGTCAAAGGTGTTTCTAAGCAACGCTCTTTTTCAAATCAATAAATAAATTTCAAAAATTTGTTTCAAAAAGACAAATGCGATGAGTCTTGTAAAAAAAATAATCGGGTATTAGATTTGAAATCGAGAGACGTTTGTTATTAACTTTTGAATTCGAATAGAAGTAGCTTAATCTATAAAGAAGTATACATACAAATGCATCACATTTAAAAAAAGACATTTCTGCCAAGTTGTACTTCCACTCTTTTTAACTAGAGAAAGTACTCTATTTAAAATTAGTATTTAAAATTAAAAACTATGATTACTTTTTGTAAGTACTGCTGATAATCACAAAAATCAGAAAGCAATAATCAATTTTTGTATACTTCAAAAAATATTAAGGTTGTAGGGTTCAAATTTCAACCTCAAAATTCTAGTACTTCATTTTACTCAAAAAATATTATAACTAGATACATTTTTGCTCTATAGGCATATATATTCTTTTCAAAACTAGGAGTGTGGCTGTAGAGCGAAAATATATTCAATTTCAATAGTTTTTGTACAAAACGAAGAAATCAAAATCTTAACTACATTGATCTTGATCGTTTTACTTTACGTAAAATGTATTAAAAGTGGACATTTTTTCGCTCCACACGCACACTTCTATTTGAAAAATGAGTAGTGATACAGAGCGAAAAAATATCTATTTATAATATTTGCTAAACAAAGAGAAAAAATTCTGAGGTTAGCACTTTGATTCAACACCCTTAATTCGGATGTTTATACAATAATTTACCAGCGAACAATATACGAATGGTGCTAAAGCTGCAATAAAGAAAACAAATTGTCCTCAGTTCTATAAACAAGAGTTTATATCTAGACATCGAACTAATTATAAGCAAATAAAAAAATGTATGTCTGAAATTTACCAAATTCAATAATGATTGCACCTTAAGGTTACGAACTTTTATAGCTTTACTGTGTGTATCGAAAATGATTTTTTAATACTTCATAATGCCGCCCATTTGTATCACTATTTCGTACCGAATATAAGAAAAATATTTAAAAGTTCTTGGACTCAAAGTCCTTGTGTTACGAGCAAATTTCTTGTATAATATTGATTTTTCATATATGGTTTGATGATGATTCTTACTAGAATAAATAAAATGTTTGTTTCACATTACCAAGTCTTTTTTTCTTTCTTCAAGAATAATTGAAACCTTTGTGGGTGTTGGAATCAATTTGTGGTAGGTGCTATTTCAAATAATTTTATAATGTTATTTAGCTTAGATAAGGAATGATTCAGAATGAATTGTGCAAGAGCAGGATTTATATTAAAATTTGAACTATTTATTTCAAACCAAATCTGCTGGCTAAAGTACATTCACTTTTGTATTTTGCCTTAGTGTAGATTGATTTGATTATACAATTCTCTTAATAATTGAGAATTAAATTTACAATTCCAAGTAGACTACTTAAATTATTAATAATTTATGCTTGTAATACTAATGATAACAGTTGAATATGATTTACTGATCATTGTATAAGGTAACAATTTTTATTCACATTAGCTATTTTACGATTTATCAGCAAGTTCTAGAGATTCGGATGCACGAACATGATAGCTAGAATGAGTTATACTGTTTTATTTTCGACGATAAGTGTTCATGAATGTTATTAAAATTGGAACCGTTCAATTTAGTTCTTGTACACTTATTTAATGCCGCAATTGTTCTTATTAAAATAATTGTAAATCTTCCGAGTTGCTTCCGTCATAACTTCTTTCGATGTTTCACTAATTTAATAAAATTACGTCGCTGTTGCTTTTTTTGCCGCCTGCGCCTCCTCTTGTTTCTTTAACTGCTTTTCTCTCATTCGCTCTGCGTCTCTGTAATGAAAAATTTGCTATTTAAATATTTTCTTAAATTCCTAATCTCAAATTTTACAGTTAAAAAAATTTTTTGTTTACTCACCGAGCTTTTCGTTGTTCTAAGGTTAAGCCTTTGTTGTTTTCTTGTTCGGCAGCTGCCTTTTTGCAATTCTTCTTCATATTTTTAGCACGGGCCAATTCTCGTTGATTTCCACCTGAAATATAAATATTTGTGTTAGTTTGAAAAGAGAGAATATTTTTTCATTATAGAAATATTTTATTTTTAAACATTCCTCAAGTTTATTTTTATTCCTTTCATGCTTTTATTATTTTGAAATTCTTCTATTTTTAACGTTTAAATTACATGAAAAGATTTTTCTTCGAACCTTTGTCAACCTTTGTATAAAATTATCTTTCTGGCCATGAAATTCGAGGAAACGTCAATAGTAAATATTGAACAAAGGAGATATATAAATAATTACCAGTAATTTTGAAATAATCATTCAAAAATGATTCAGAAACCCATCTACTGAAAAATCTGCTCTAAAGAAAATTATAATTATGTGTCATAAAAATGTTTTATGCCTCATAAAATGATACAAAATAATCACGAAATTAGATCTTTTCACAGATCTTTGCAGAATTTATAATCTACTCATGACAAGACGCTATTTTGAAACAATAATCACTCTTTTTTATGAATATCTGAACGTCCAGAAGCATAACAATCTTTTGAATAAGAAACTCTACTCCGAAAAATGTTACGTGTTTCAAAATCTCTTCGCTTTCTACTATATAAAATAATCATTTGACCGACTTTCAAAATAGAACCGAAGATACATTCCAGCTAATTAAATCAGAAAATACAAATATATTTAAGCCAAGACTCTCAAAATTCGAAATAAATCTGCTCCGATATTTCTGGAAGAAAAATTGAAAGCCTTGAAAAATTTTTATGGGTGAGAGTTTTCCAAAATCAGCATTTTTTTTGGAATTAACGTGAAATTGAATTAAAATGCCTTGAGCTATTATTAACACCTTGATATTGGAAAGCGAACGGCTCTTAGAAAAAAAAAATATGGCGAGTTCCTCTTGAACCTCATATCAATGTCACTTTTTTTCGAGCACTTTGAAATTATAATTTATCGAAATATTGAAGAGAGGAGTTAAATTGAATTTTACAATGAAGCGAAACGATAGTCTTCGAATGAATTTTCACTGTCTCATCCCAGGGAAAGCTTGGAAAAGCAAAATAATGGTTTTGGAGCAAACGGTGGAATTTCGTCAAAAAATCGAATGAAACGAAAATAAAAGAATTTTGATAAAACTTACGGGTCATTTTTTCAGCGTATTGATCTCCGATTAACAAGTACTATTAATTTCGACGCCAAAGACGCTTCTAACAGATACACAATGCCAGATAGTTTGCAGTTCTATGCCTGACGCTGGGTGAAAAGTGGTAGGTAAAGCAGAGATGGGTAAAGTTTCATCGAAAATGTTTGCTTCCTCCCACGTACTACAGCAAGTGTTGCCAACACTGCAGAACAAAACTCATAACTTGTCAACAAATCCACGCGCTTTATAAAAACACTGGAAATTGAAAATCAATGGAAAAAAGTGCAAGATTGCTTGATTCGAGTTTTATTTCCACATTCGGAAGAGATGAAGTTCAGAAATGTTATAATTAAAAAGTTCTTTTGTGTTTGGAATCAGCAGTTTTCTGCGTTTGTTTGCACAACACAAGTTACACAACGGTGCGAGAGGGATCGGTAAAGTTCGGGTTTAAGCGCCGAATTCGATATGGCGGTAAATTTAAACAATAAATTCTTATACGTAAAAGGTAAAATCTTTACAAGTGTTTAATGTTTTAGGTATGAAACCCCGAAATTTTAATTAAATAAAAACTGTACAGAGACTCATTTTATACACATAATATATGTAATAAACATTTACATATACATAGATCCTACAATATTTCTGGATATATTTTTATACTAGCTGAAAACTGAGGGGCTGGGAATTAGAGACTCAATTTATTGAAGTAAAAATGGGCACTAACTAAAAATTCAAAATCTTCGTATAAAACAATTTATTGTGAGTTTCATGTAATCAAAAAATCAATATTCACTTAACATAACTTATTAATCTAAACCATCCTTTCACATGTACAAAGTGGAATGAAATGAAAGCTTATTGGTAATTTTGAGTAAATCCTTTTCTCGTCTCTTCTCTTGTACAAAAATGCTGACTGAGTTTATCTTTCTCACATTACATGCTTATAAAACCTCCATTCATATCACCATATTGCTTTCATTAAAAAAATGTACAAATTCAATTTTAATTTCATAAATTTTAGAAAAAGATCTACAACTTCGTAACTTCTGAGCTTACTAAACCGAGTTTAGATCTCTCTGAATATTCATATTTTCAAATTAATATATTTCAATGTTCCAAACTCTAAATAACTTTAAAAACTCTACAGGTATTGCAGAATATAAAGCCAATATACTGGTTAATAAAAAGGATTGGTATTTGAAAATTCACTGATTCTATCGTGAAATGCAGTCTGAAAAGAAAAACCTCTAAGTATTCTCTTAAATATCGTTTTAACAATACTTAAGTTTCGAAATACTCTAGAGGCTTAAGAGCATTCTCTATCAAAAATTGTTAGATAATGCTCTACAACTCGTCCTTGGATTTTGGATTTCCCTTCCTGTCGAAGCCTTTGAGCTCCTCGGTGGAATGTTGAGCAATGTACTGAACAAAGTCGTTCAATTGCCTGCCTCCTTCATATTTCACAGGTTTGTCTTTAGCATCCTTTGGCAGCCAGAAGAGGGTTGGGAAGCCCCTGACTTCAAATAGAGGAGGAACGTCATTTGCAGTTGCATCCATCTTAACAATTTCAACCTCCTCATCAGCAAGCTTGTCTCCCAATTCGTCGAAAATTGGAGCCAATTGCTTGCAGTGGCCACACCAAGGTGCATAAAATTCGATCAAGGTGTCCTTTCCATTGTTCGTGACGACGTCGTCAAAGTTCTTGGCAACTGCGACCTTCACATTTCCTGAGTTGTCCTCTGGAATCTCCTCAGATTTGAGATATGGCTCAAGGTTTCCAGCTTCTAAGTCTTTGACGAATTTCTCAAAGTTCTCAATGGAGAAATCATCTTTCATGACGAATTTCTGGTTCTGCGCATCTCTTGCGAGAATGATTGGTTTGTCGCCTTTAGCAAAGTCAATTCCGTATTCATTCAATTCATGCTGGAAGTCGTCTTTGGCGGAAATTGCGAAGTTAATTTTGGGGAAGTTTTTGGCTACTTTTAAGATTCTGTTGCGCCAGTAATTTGTTCCCTTTGGATTCTTGATGTAGTCCACGTTGTAGTATGCAACAACTAATGGATTTTTGAAATCAACGGCGTTGTCTCGAGTTCTAACTCCAGCGATACCGAAGCTGTAATAATAAAAATTTATTAGCTATTTTAAAGGGCTATTTAAAGCTATTTTAAATCAATTTTTATTCAGAATTGTTGCACAGGCCATGAAAATAGTAATCTTTTCTATAATACTTACAAGTTATTTTGAACGAATGCAGTAACATCTGCGACTGAATCACCTCCCTTGAAAGTAACACTCTTCTCTTCGAATTTATTTTGAAGGATCTTTGGCCGGTACAAGACGATATTGTCCCTAGAATAAAAAATATAAATTATTAAATTAGATATTAAGTCTATAACTTTGTTATTATATTTTATAGTAAAGTAAATTAAATAACAGATCGATAAAATTGTATACTTTAGTTTTTCCTTTTCGAGGATGGATTTTACTGAAGTGTGAGCGAATCGAGCTTTGTCTCTGAGTTTACGTGAGACGGAATGGAAGGAAGTGGCGAGTGGTGAGTCTTCTTTCTCAAAGAATCCAACAATTCCAACATCGTCAGAGTCCAAGAAAGCCTGAAGTGCCTTTTCGTCAGTCAATTCCTTGGAGGCAGGACCAACTTGACCCTAAAAAAAAAGAATTAAATTTTTTAAAAAATTAATTAAAATTCTTAGTGTATATTTACATTTTCAGACTTCAAAAATCTCTCAAAACAGGCGAAATTATTTGAAAGTACCTTCATGAATTTGGCGATTCCGGGAGCTTCTCTGGGGCCAGTATAGTCGGTCACCATTTCAGTCTTGGCGAAGATTTTCAGGGTTGGATAACCGCTCACTGAGAATTTATTACAGGTGTCTTTCCCAGCTTCGGTACAATCGACTTTGACCAAAGTGATTGGAGGGTCATTGCCTTTCAATAATTCTGCTGCCTTTGCATATTCGGGTTTCAACCGTTTGCAATGTCCACACCTGAAAAATTACAGAAGTATTTATTAGTGTTATTTGTGAAAATCTAGTTAATATTAAGTTTATTTGATATTTTCATTAATTCTATTTAAAAACTGTGTATCGCTGTAGAGCGAAACAAGATTAAATTATAATATTTGTTGAGTAAAGTGAAGAAATCGAATCTTGAGGTTAGAATTTGAATCCAACAACCATAAAAACTTTATAAAACATTAGTTATTCGTATCCCCAACAACGATAGATAAAAAATAAATATTTTGACATCTTATAAGCAAGTTGAATAACTCGTTAATTAATGAGAAACAATTTTAAAGAAATTTTTCGAAGAATTTACTCCGAATTGAAAATATATAAAATATTTTATAGAAATACTTTTCAGAAATGAAATTTCGAAAAAAATAATTATTTCTAGGCCGAAAATTGTTATATAAAAAATAATTATTCAATAATTAATATCTGATATTTGCTCAAAAATTGATGTAAATTAAACATCTGAGTCGAAAATTCTATTTTCAACATTTTCAACAAAGAAACTGTTTTGGAATCAATGGTTATAACAAAAATTATAATTTCTAAAACTTCGAAATGTTGATTTTGGATTGAAGAAAGAGGAACTGATTTTTAGACAAATACCGGCTTATTTCCAGGAAAGGTGGAGGAGCAATTGTCGCAAATTAAAATTGAAAGTAGTAGAAAGGAGAATATTATGCTTGAAAATAAATTTATTAATCAGCACTCTTCAGGAATTAAAGTAAATAAACATAGAAATAAAGAATAAAACTTACCAAGGTGCGTAAAACATGACAAGAGAGTTTTCATGGTTAGCTAATTCGTTGGTGAAATTTTCGTCAGTCAACTCCAAAACATCTTCCTCGGCACCTCGAACTCCGAGGAAAAGAAAAGCTAGCAAAGCTAGAGATAGAAAATGGATCTGCATCGTTTCAGGATCTCGTGTGTCTGTACCTAACACCCGTTTTAGACAAGACCGACTTCAAAAATAACACTAAATGCTCTTCTGCGGCGAAAAAGCCGAAGACGTGGCCTTTTCCTCAAAGAGGACTAGTTTAGTGCTGTCGTTCACTGATTGGTCAAAAGAGCCCCCGCGATGAATGATAGCCAATCGTGTGATAACAGAGAAGTTCGTTTTGTGACGAATTCAGATCTTCAGGGCCGTCTTCAAAATTCTAGTAGATGAATTTTTTCTAAAGACGACGTTATGTCTCTTTTTACGGAATATTCCGTAAGTCTAGCCGGGCCCAAGGCTGATAAATTTTTCGTTGCCTATAGAGAGAAAAAAATGTTTCCTTTTAATACTTTTTTCATAAAACAAGAAATTCAAAATTAATAAAAAATTTCAATTTTCATAAGTATTCAAATTACAGACTTGTTCCCTCTGTAGAACTTGGTTCCAACACCCTTAAATCAAACCGGTTCAAGAAGAATTCAAAATAATTCAAAATATTTTAAAAGTATTCAAAAAAACTCAAACGGAATTCATTTTAAAGAATGCAGCTTTAATTCTTTTTCATTTCTTTCTTTCAATTCTTTTTAGTTACCTTTTTTAAATTCAATTCAACGCGAATTAATTTTATTTTATTTCAGCATTATTTTTTATTCTTTTGAATGGTGTCTTTCCATATCCAAAGAAATCAGAAGAAATAGTTCGTAATGACTTAGAATATTATGTAAAATAAAAATCTTATAAGTCTTACCTACTTCCGTCATATGTACTTAAACGAAAAAATTTATTCCAAAAATAAAAAAAAAAATAAAAAACACAAAACGAAGGAATAAAGAATACTTTGTTTTTCTTAAGAATCAGCGCAGAACTGTATTTTATTGTTTCGTCTACTCACAAATAAACACATGCGCACTATATCGTGTTTAGTTCAATAAATTAAACGAAAAAAATAAAAAATAAAATAAATAAATAAATATAGACAGTCCTTGTTTTTTTTCTTCCTTCTTAAGAAACACATCGCCTTGTCGCTTCTTAATTTCAAGATCATTGACATCGTATATGTTTAATAACTTTATTTACAAAACATTGGGTTTCGGCACTTACATCACTAATAAATTTGTTTTTTTTCAAAGTTCGAATTATTTACAAAAGTTTTAAGATTACAGAATCGCCTCAGAGTAGCGAACGAGTGGGACGCAAATCCCAAATTCCGTAGTCACCTAAATTCATGACTACAGCAATTCTTTTCTGTTTCTAGAAAAGAAACTCCATGGTTCTGATTATTCTAAAGCCGACAGAAATGAAAACATCTGCGATTTTTACTTTTATACATCCGTTTGTCCTTTGAACGTCATTCTACGATCAATATATCTTACGAAACTGACACTTAGTTTAAATGCAACCTGCATAGAGAGATGCTTCTAAAGTCTTTAGAACTAACAGTTTCGCTCCACAAATATCTTTTATTATTATTTCGTGAGTGCTCCGTCAATAAATGTCCTTTATGGAGTGTTAGCTGCGAATTAAAATTTCGCTTCACAGGACGAGGAAAAGACAAAGAAAGAAGGCACGAAACGATACATTTTCAAGAAGACGACTTTTGGACGAGATCATGGGAACTTAATTTCCTTACGGGTGTTAGATACAAGTTCTAATTTAAAAATCGATTCCTTCATTTAACTCAATAAATATTGGAATTAGATATTTTTTCACTCTGTAGAGCTACTAATTTTTAAATAGAATTATGCGTATACAGCAAAAAAATGCCTAGCTTTAATACTTTTTGCGTAAAATAAAATGATTGGATTTTAAAGTTAGATATCGAATTCTTCGCTTTACGCGAAAAGTATTAAAATTAAATATTTTTTCGCTCTATAGGCAGACTTCAGTATCACAAAAGAGTAGCGCTATTGAGCGAAAAAATATCTAATTATAATATTTTTTGAGAAAGAGTCGATGATTGATGAAAATTACGAATGTGGTTGCATTTTTCGAATGAGATGATTTGATCGAACATCTTTCAGTTTCTACAGAACAATTGGACATTTTCTGTTTTCAGTTCCAGTTTTTTAATATCAAACGAAACTTGATTTCTGAGACACGTTTAAATTCCATCCACTAATATTATCTTTTTACATTTAACTTTCGATACATTTCTACAGTAATTGTCACGATAAAGGTAGTAGAAAATATAGATAGTACTTTTCCTTGCTTGAAACCATATTAGGGTGAAAGAATAAAAATTTTTAAAATTAAAACCCGATTTTTTTGGGTCTAACCGTTGTAAATTTTGAAATAGATCGATCAATATGACAAAAAATCTTAATTTTTTCCAGCTTCTAAAGAAACTTTCTTGTAAAAATATTATAAGATTACAAGTTACACTCATGCACCGATTATTTGCACCGCGGTTATATGCACAGTTCACGGTTTTTCCCCTCCCGTAGCGTCCCT
>JAUESH010000020.1:13580062-13596079 GCA_032275165.1 Synergus magnus | reverse complement strand
TAAACGTTTGAAACTTCAGATTCATTGTATATGTACGTTGCAAAATAACATAAACATAAGTTTCGTAAACTCACCATCCTTATTCATCCCCATTTGCATGCACTTCTTTAAGCGACAAGCCTGACATTGATTTCGGTGTGCTTTGTCCACTATGCACCTGCCAGTTCCAGCTTGACACCTGAACAGAAAGATAATTGACAATTGATTAAAATTTTTTTATTCTCATCATATGCACGGAAAAAGTAAAATGAAAAGAAATGGCTGAATTTACCATTTAAAATCGCTCTGAACACATTCTTTCTGGAATTTAGTAAGCTTTTCTATTTCAAAATGTAACTTTTGCAATGGAAATAGCAGGGCTTACAATTTTCTTAGTAAAAATTACTATTTAAAATAGTAAACTTTACTAAATTCCAGGAAAAATGCGTTCAGAGCGTATGTTGACTATTTTAAATGGTAAATTCAGCCATTTTCTTTGAGAAGGTATTGGTTTCATGTGAAAAATCACTTTCCCAATTTTCATCAAATCTCCACGTTTTGCGATTCCCTGAGTGACAAAAAACGGTTTTCACGCCGGCGTCCGTCGGCGTCCGTCGTCTGTGGGCACGATAACTTTCGAAAGAATTTTATCGAATCGGATTGCGCTTCTTGGAACACTTGTTTAAAGCATAGAAAGAAAGGACGAGTTCGTTAACCAGTCATTTTTGACCAACGGTTCTGGTTTTATCCATCAAAAACAAACTATGCGAGATACGAAAAAAATGTTCATGAACAGAATTGTTGGCCTTAGAAATATCTACAAGTTCTCCCTTGACAATTTTTTGATAGGATAAGCCAAAAACCGTGGGATATAAAAAAATATTACAGAGAAAAATTATCGGTCTTAAAAAGATCTGCAAATGTTCCATATTAACCACTTTTTGATAGGGTAAGTAGTTTTGATTTTTATCGTCAAAATAAGTAAATGAATTTCCTTTCTCATTTGAAATCAAAAACAAATTTAATAATTTGTATATGAAGAACATAAAACACGGAGCGCGAAGCGTGACGACCGCATCGCATCAAATTTGCGAGCGAAACGGCTGATGAAAATCATTATTTTCTTGACGTTTAATGAAATGTATTTTAAACATAATATGTTAATTTCCCAAGTTTCGATCATGATTTAATCGTTTTCGGTAAAAGATTTCGTTAAATTAATAATTCCCGTCCTGGTCTGGCAATAAATTTTAGCGCACTTCTCGGAAATCCGGGGTGCGTAGTCAGGAGATGGTGTTAAATTCGATTACTTTCATTGTTGGGATAACCCCGTTATCCCTCGTCGCGGCCGACGCGACGTAAAGAGACGACCCTCGGGGTCACGTACTTACTCCTTATCCTCTTAATCTCAACCAATCCCAGAGCAACGTTATTTCCTGCCGAGCTCGAAATTTCTGCTCAGATTTCCTTCCAAATATTATAATACACATGATACACGATCAAAGTCAAATCCTCGGTATCATTTTCGATATAAACTCTCATGCTAGTCTAATCTTACGAAAATAAGAATAAAAAACCTTAGGATATAATTATACCTCTTCTGTATTCATTAAACTAAATAATATCTCTTGTTCAAATGTAAGTTAAATATTAATTTAAGATTTAAACTTTTCCTTTGTTAAACAATATTTTGATTAATAATTTTCCAAGTTCACGCCTTAAAAATGAAACCATTTTCGACATTAAATTCCTTAATAATTTTAATTTGAAGGGCTTAAAATTGTACAGTTTCAAATTGCAGAATCATAGCAATTTTATATTTTATGTTTATAATTTTAAGAATTGGCAAGGCAATGTCTGAGTAGTAAAAGCCGAACTTGGACAGACGAGCGCTCTTTGTTTTATATTTAAGTAGTAAGGACACACAACAGTCAGACATAGAAGTCGAAAGAAAATAGACGTCTGACTTTTAGTTGCCGATACTCCTTAAACCTGAAACAAATAGAACGTGCCTTGCCAATCTCGGCCTTTACTACTGAAATGTTGCCTGGGCAATTAAAAAATAAATGAATGTTTGTTTTTACTACTGAAAATGAATCATACGGAATATCTGGTACATTTTGATTTGTTTACCGAAGCGTGAAACAAAGGGAGACTTGTGAATACTGTTTGTTACTACTGCATGCTAATTTTAGAAACTATTATTATCATTATTCTAATTGATTTCATGGATTGAATTGGTCTAGAATTAATAAGTATTTTTGTAATTTTAGAAAAGGTCTTTCAAGAGATTTTGAATATGATATTACAAAGGAGAAAAGAATTGGAAACAAAACGAGTTGACTTTGTTGTATCGAGGACGAGTATCTTGTCCCGAGGCAGTGAACATCGACGAATGCGAAGGGTAGTTCCGTGCCTACCGACAGGGGTCGCGCAAATTGATTTGCGTTCACACCCCAGCGAAGTCTGCAGATCTCAACTCACCCTCCATTCACCCTTCAGAACCACATCATACATTTATTTACGCATCTCTCTATTCTTCTGAGGCCAGTATTGTTTGGTTTATCGAGTTACGCTCGGTATAACCCGAAACATGTGTTTCTGGCTATCACAACTTGTATGCTCTTCCTAACTGTTTAATGACGTCAAAATAAATCATATCTGCTCCTTGGCTCCCCTTCTATTTACCCATTAATACAAAACCATAAAAAGATTTGATAACACTAAGAGGTTGAGTTTAAATAAAAAGGAACTCATGGGAAATTTTCTTTCGAGAGTACAGCAACATCATTTGATATAAGAGAGTGTATCATTTGAAACAGTAAACTGCCTTTGTTTTTATAATACAAGTTTAAATAAATCTTTTTCACTTTTCAAATAATTGAATTTTAAATGTAAAAGGATAGTGAATTGATGAATTGGATTTTTATGCCACCTGCTCCCTGCCCAGAAAAATAAAAAAAAAAAATGAATGGAGGTTCGTTCGATGTTCGAAATTCGCTGTAACGATTCCAGTGGCAGTTTTTCCTGTGCTTTACGATCCATTCCTGTCAGATGGCTGTAATACGGTAAAGACTGAAGAGCCTTCGCACAGATAACCAATTACCCAAGGGGTGAGGGTCGTTGGCTCGTCACAACGTCGAGGCGACAGATGCGTCCCGACGCGGCGCGTCGCGAAGCTCGTCCGCAATCGCCGGATTACGACCCAAGTCGAACCGCAACGCTTCTCATCTCGATCCGACCCACTATTTTCGCTTTATCCTATATTATGCCAATCGATTTCATGCAATCAAGCTCATAGATTATCCTCTTAATTGAACTTGATAATAGAAGGAAATTATACATTATTATACACGGAAAAAACTCTATGGTTGTGACTACCACAGAAATAGTAAAATATGGTACAACTACTAATTTGTGGTTGCCACAATCACATGTGGTTGTGGCAATTATTATAAAATAGTAGGGATGTTCGATTCTTTGGAAAGAATCATCAAATAGACGAGAATCAATTCTTCAAAAGATCAACTTGTAAAGAATCAATCTTCTAAAGATCGATCTTTTAGTGACGCATACAAAAAGTTAATTTAGGACAACAATTGTTCACTTTCAGTAATTAAGCAATTTTTTATTAAATTTTTGGTGTGATGATGAAAAAGGGAAGAACAGTTGAAAGCTTGAAATTAAGAAAGCAAGAAAAAACTAAAAATATGGAGTACTTGAACTTGAGTTTTCAGTTAAAAAAAAAAATCAACACCTTGATCTTCAGGGAAGAGGATCAATTCTCAAAAGAATCAACTTAGTAGAGAATTGATTCAAAAGATCGATCTTTTCGTCGAAAAAGATCGATCTTTAAAGAATCGAATCAGAATCGAACATCCCTATAAAATAGTTGTGGGAACTATTTCATAAAAGTTGCCACATAGTCGTGGTTGTTGCCACATAATAGTTGTGGTTGTGGCAACCACAAATTGTAGTTGTACCATATTTTACTATTTCCGTGGTTGTCACAACCATTTTTCCGTGTATTTTTCTAGAGAACCTCAGATTCAGGAAAATGTGCTACATATATCAATCGCATATTTCTAAATCAAATGTATCTTGACATGTTTGGGATTTATGTTAAGTTGAGATAAAAATGCATAATCAGTGCCGTAAATTGAAGAATCCTTATTAAAGTTTTAACCCAGTGTAAATAGAGTTCTTAAGTACCTTATATTATGTCAAACTCTGTGTATAACAGGTCAGAATGTGCCTCCTAACTGCCCGTTGGGGACCATATTCCGACCCAAAATATACATACAATATAGATATATGCAGACATAAGCGTCAGGCTAGGAGAGACTATCGAATGAAGCACGAGCAGACACCGATTCCGGTTGAGAGGGATTCGATGGAGATGGATGGACCATCCCCGGGGACGGTAATAGTTTGTGGTGCCCCAGCCGGTGGCCTATGTTCCACGAATGCATCCACAAAAGCGTCTACATGCACTTTATATATACGTATCATGCACCATGTGTGTAACATATACTCTTCATACGACTTTGCACACGGGTACAATTGGGTTCAGTGTTGCTGGTATTATGCGATCCTTACAGATGCATTGTTGCCCGTATTAGGATGAGCCTACTCGACTCAGAACACATGGCATCCAATGCCATCGAGGGATCATCCCGCACCACGTGACTGACAATGTTTTACTACTTTTTCTATGCTTTCGAGGATTTGATATTATAATAGATGAGAAGTTGATCCAAATGTTGAGACGAGGGCGAGTTGTATTGAATAGCGTGGTCCGCACAATTAAAAAACAATTAGGGCGAATCGATTCATAAAGTAAACTTTTTTTTTCAAACCGTAAAGAATAATCGGAAATATAACATTTAATCTTCAATTTTAGCTCACCTATAAATTAATTTTCTGCGAACGCTTCTTTTGAAGAAACCACTGCATCCATTGCAGGCAAGAATCCCGTAGTGTTTTCCAGAACTGGTGTCGCCACAAACGACACAAATTAATCCGAGACTTCTGGGAGATTTGCTGCCATGTTGTGGATGCTGTTGTTGCTGAACCTGCTGTTGTTGCTGCTGTTGTTGGTGTTGTTGAACTTGGCCAAGAAGATGAGGATGTCCATTTTCCAGAGCCGTGAGATACGGGGATGTAGCAACTGGAAAGTTGCTTGACATCCCTCGACACAGAGGAACAGGACATTCTTGCACTGATCTAGATGCGTAAGGGTCATGACTTGAAACTGATCCAGTCGCTCCCAAAGGGCTATACCTCTCTGGAAGTCCTGGAGAAATAATACTACTTTCCCGGGAATCTGCAAAATAAATTTAAATCTCATTGTATTAACTATTATTCAATTTTTAATAATTTTAAATTATAAAATTTTGAAAGTATTATTAATATTATGGATATATATATTTAAAATTTGTTTAATTCATAATTAAAACCTGTACTTTAATTTTTTTAAACAATTATAGATATGCATCTTGGAAAGAAGAACGTCAAAGGAAGATTTTCCGCTGAATTATTTATAACTTAACAAACATTCCTGTTCGTTTATCAATTATTATGCTTAATTTCACTAAACACAATATTTTTGCACGTTTTCTTTCCGTGTCTCTAGATCAATGACATATGATTCATCTAAAAATGAACTTCACTTCTTACGAAAATTCATACTTATTTAATACGAATCTAAATTTAATTTAATTTAATAAAAGTTTCTATATAAAGTGCATTTACATATCTGTTAATCTTTTGTAAATATTAATTGATAGTCGGTAAAGATAATGCAGGTGGAGTATATGTGAAGTGATCACAAGAATTATCGTGCTTGAATGGGATTTGCGTGTAACTGGGTAGTGAAGAAAACCCACAATAAATATTTTTGGAAAATTCCAAAAAATGGCGAAGATATGAGAGCTGCTGATGTCATTTGTGTTACATTCTGTTTTCTTTGGAGAATAAAAATGCAGAAAACATCAATATTGAATGGAGGTATTATTTTTATCTTTCACAGACATGGAAGTTTACACAAATGTCTCACAAAATTATTTAAGAAAATATGTATCGAGTGTGTGAATGACATATTGACATACGTTTTCAAGTAAAAAGTCAAAATTTTCCTCGCTGGCAAATTAAATTGATATATAATTTGTGCCTTTTTTTATTATAGATATTGGTACCGAGTCTCTCAGGCAGTAAAATGGTTCAATGCATTTCTAAATATCATAAAATTGGCTCTAAAAGTGTTTTATTACCAATAAACATTTTATTGACAATGAAAAATATCGTCAGGCTTCTTCTGATAAAAATTGACATTTAATCCCAGGTGATGAGAGACAACTTTTTTATGAATAAATTGTCTTTTCCTGATCCAGTACACCTTGTGCTACAGGAATTTGTCCAATTTTTCGAAAGAATTGACATAACATAAGAAATAAAACTCAAAGGGAAAATTTCTCTGAGAAAGTACAAAGTATCTGTCACTCAGAACGTGTAGAATCAATTTCAAGCGAGCAAGACATTCCGTTTTTCATTCCTTCGGCTCAAGAAGGTATTTCAAATGCAAACAATATTTACATGAGAAAATGAGTTTGGAAAAAGCTCAGGAAGTAGAAAGCGATACAGAATTACGCAAGTATCGCGACACAAACCATAAATATGTATTTCTTCACGAAAAGGGATCGGGACAAAGTCGGGAAGAAGGAAGAATGGATATATATGTATATATATATATATATAAGTAATGTGAAAGAGTGAGAGGAAATAAAGAAAGAAAAGGAGAGATAGAGAAAGAGAGCAAGGGGCATCCCGTAGAAGGATCAAGAGGGGGAGATCGTGAGCGATCTGCACGCCCTGCAAACATCTGGGAGTTGGTGAAATGCGATTTCGTACTTGGGGTTCGTTCGCGAATCACTTTGGGACCTGCCACTTATTTTATTAGTCACGCTTTTCATTACAGCACTGATTTGATGGAATTGTATTTATTGCTGCCACCCACCTCTAAAGGGGTCGACTCAAAGTCTTCACCAGTTCACTCCACTCTCTATCTTTATATAATCAAAACCCAATTCCAACTCCATTTATACTGCACCTTAGCCTTTTATTCCCTCTCCTTAAAAATAAGCATTAAGCTGCCCCTATGAGAAAAAGTATCAGTAGTTAATTGATCATTAGATCTAAAAATAGCTATTACTGATTTTGTCAACAAGTTCGAAATTTTACGTCCTAATTGTTTAGGCAAGTTGGACCCTAAATGTTAAAAACTGCGGCCAAGAAATTTGGGTGTCGTCAAAATTCTGGTTAAATATGTCCTTACTATTATTTCTGATTTCAATCAACTAGAACGCGGGTGAAATCAACCAGAAAAAATAGTAAGGGCATATTTAACCATAATTCTGGTTAACTTAACCAATTTTTTTTGAGTGCATACTTTAACGATTTGAAAAAAATCCAAAAAATATATCTATTCTTGTTTTATCCGGCTCTAAACTTAAAATTATGATCATTATTTGGGACTATAAGCTCTCTAAATTTGATAACTCCTTTTCGAGTTATCATAAAAAGAGTAATCATGACACATATATATTTTTCAATGAATTTTTTAGAAGTTGTGAAGATAAATGTAAAGGAGCAGGCTAAGGGAATATTTTTCTGAATGTAGAGAGCGTCGTTAAAATATATGTATATTTATCAGTTTGATATCGAAATAAACGGGGGCATCGCTAATACGATAACGATTAACCGCACTGAGTAAACCAGATCGAGGGCGAGATAGAAAATGCAGAGCCTTTGACCATTTCTCATCGCAATTTATCCGCCCTCCTCAACCCTGTGCTCTATCCTTCAATGATCCTATAATACAGGGCGCAGGTGGCGCCCGGAAGCCTGCACCATCCACCAGCATTGATATGCTAATGAAATTTGACGCCCTTACTTCGTAGAGCCCCGATTCATCCGTGGTGGATGTTCGTCTGGCAATTCGATGTATAATTTTTTTTCTCGTTTAACCCTCGCACTGCATTCCGCGAAACGTGCCGAAGCGACTAGAATTTAATTACTCTAATGGCATAATGTTGTTGCCACCACCCCCTTACTGTATTTCAATAGAGCATGTATGTTTGTGTGTGATGACATGAAAAACGAGAGAATAAAGAGGATGAAAAAAATCGAGTCGAGTGAAAACAGTGTAGAGAATCGAGTGAGTAATAATAGCGATTTTTATGTACACCTGAATTCGAGAATTCAAATTCAAAAATTTTTAAACGAATTCAAGAATATTCAGAAGAAGTCGAGGGAATATGTTATCCAAAAATAATTGACGGTGAGTTCAAATAAATTTTTAGAGAATTCAAAATGAATTCAAAGGAAGTCAAGGTAACTTCAAAAGAACTGAGGAGAATTAAAAGTTTGTAAACAAATGTATTTTGAAATAATGTGACGAATATTGTGAAGACTCACCGGGCCGAACGCTCAAAGGACTATTTGAACTTTGAGGATGCTCAGAGTCTGTTTCATTTTGTGACGATCGATGCTGAAGGAAAGATTCTTCCGACGGTCCGACTGTCTTCGCCCCATTCATGGTGCCTCCTGTTTTTAAGCCTTTACTTTTCCTTAAACAATTTAAGAATCGTGGCCAAAATTATTACAAAGCTTGCAAAAGTATAAAGAAAACAATCTCGCTTTTCCACTCTTTTATGTGAGTTGCAAAAATATATTAACATTATTTTTCTAAAATTTTTCCATATGGATTTAAAAATCTCTGAATTTTATTTTAAGAAAATTATACGATGAATTATATGACTAAGAACGAAAATTTTCTGAGAATTTATGTACATAAGATTGTAAACAGATTCTCATATGGATTTTATAATATCTATATTTGCTTTCAAGATAAAATTTAAAAATGATGGCCATTATGTGACAAAGTTTTTATTATATGAAATACGAAAGAAAAACCTGTAAACTTTAAAAATTAATCTTTTTTAAATAAATTAATTTAAATTGATCCAGCTACAATTTCTTCAAAGGTTCACTGTGATTTCTCCACTTTATAATATAAATCTGACATACTTTTAAAGATCTAAACAAATATTTTTTTGAAATCGATAATCGCGGGCAGATCCGTGGGCAGATCTTATGTCTTGGAGTAAAAGTTAAATGTCGACTTCTCTTTATAACTTGAATTCGACAATACAATACAATACAATACAATACAATACAATACAATACAATACAATTCCTGACTTTAATTTACATTGTAAAACTTTTCTTCCTCACACTTAATTAATTTTTGAAAAATATTTCCAAAATTAAATTAAATTTTCCACTCGAATTTTACTGATTAAAAATAAAAATATTTTTATTATTATCACACGACCTGTCACACAAAACTTTAATCACACAATTCGATAATTTTTCAATATAAATTTCAACCCCTACCAAGATTTCATCCCCAAACTTTGTCGCATTATTCCACATTTCATCCACTTGTCAATCTCACAAAGTTAATATCAGAGATCATAAAATCACATTATCTACGAAACCAATAATTCAAAAAAATTAACTGAGATTACTACACATTTTTAATTAAACATACTTAAGGCCAGTGACGATGGATCCGTACGCGGGAGGACAAAAAAAGTTTTCGCGCGAAAATAATGGTATATAAGAATACGATAATCGTGTATTGGTAGATAACAGCCGATCTGTTGACAAACGTTGACTGCACGGATGGCAGTGACGATAGAGATGTCCCGACGGGTAGCACCGCGACGATAGGCAACTGATTGGTCCGCGAACACTTTTGAAGGCGGGATCAGGAGGCACCACGGGAAAAACAAGAAAAACGGGATACCGAGGATTTAACCTATAGCCGCCACGTTTGACGTGCGGCGTCGAGGAGCGTCGCGGCGCTTGCGCGTCTACAATCGCCTGATGGCAAAACCCCTCACCCCCACCCGACGCTCCTTTTTGCCCGCCACACACACCCTCGTATCGCCATTATACGGTGTGCAATTGTTGATCGCTGCCTGCTACAACAAAGTAGTGGTGCATGCCCTGGTTCCCCAGGTACTCCTGTGGTGATCTGGTGGGGTTACAGCGAGTGCCTCGTTCGCTCACGCTTACCCGGGACCAAACACCCTATATATATATAGTCGATATTTAGTCACAGAACTGATAAACGACATTTAATCAGGATTTTATTCTCATTTTTCAAGTCTTATAACAAGTGCTTGAAGAATCATACGTCGAAGTTCACATGAAATACTCTCTCAATCTGAATTAGTAAAAAGTCACTAATGAAATAGTGCCGATTCGTTTACTAATTCACTTTAGTAAGCATTTTTACTATCAATTAGTTAAAAACTACTAATTCACAGTAAAAAAACTACGAATTCATTTAGTAAGGCTTACTAATTGATTTAGTTACCTTCACTAAATAAATTAGTAGTTTTTAACTAGTTGATAGTAAAAATGCTTATACTAAAGAGAATTAGTAAACGAATCGGCACTATTTCATTAGTAACTTCTTACTAATTCAGATTGAGAGAGTACTCAATGAGATTTCAGATTAACATCAAGGCCTACTCTCTTAATCTGAATCAGTGGAATTTCACTGATTCTCAGCTATAAGTATGCCACTGATTCAATTAGTGTGTATACGCTGATGAATCAGCGGAATTTCGCTGACATAGGGCGTGATATTCACTGATTCATCAGCGCAAATACGCTGATTGATTCAGTGGTATACTTATAGCTGAGAATCAGTGAAATTCCACTGATACTAAATGAATTAGTAGTTCTTTACTGTGAATTAGTAGTTTTTAACTAATTGATAATAAAAATGCTTACTAAAGTAAATTAGTAAACGAATTGGCATCTATTTCATTAGTAACTTCTTACTAATTCAGATTGAGAGAGTATCGATAGAGAAATACTAATTTCAAAATCTTGTAGGGGATTTGCAAGAATTTCCGAGGATTACAAAAAATTGCAAGGGATTTAATATGGGATTTCAGTAAGTTGAAAAAGATTCGCAATTATTTTGGGGTACGTATATCCGCGGAGTCTGAGAAACTTTTAACAATTTCAAGGGATTAAAAAGATGTTTCAGGAATTTTTTGGAATCAAAAAGTTTCAAAAGAATTTAGGAGATTTTCAAGAATGTTAAGGGACTACAAAAAAATTCATGAACTTTTATGGGAAATGGGATTGCAATGAGTTTGAAAAGATTTTAAGAGATTTTCAGGAATTTTAAACTTTTTTTTTAAGTTGAAATTTGTACAATTTGAAACTTTTTCAGTGGAAATAAGTAAATTTTTAACTGCACACTTTTTCATTTTGGACTACATACTTTTTAATTCGAATTACACAAACTGTGTCGCATTACACAACATTTTAGGCCCTACAACAAGTTGCTTATAGAATTTCAATCAATTAAAACACAGCCCATTTTTTTGTCTTGAAACAAGTCCTTAAGTTTATTTTTTAACTTTATTTTGACTTCAAACAAGACCTTTTTGTTGTGTACTTTAAATTCAAATCGCATTGACCCAAAATGACTGCAGTCACTTGAAATCCTTCGGAATTCACTTTCATTCATTGAAATCACTCGGAGATCAAATACAATCGCTCAGAATTCACATAAAATTCACTAAAATCACTCTAAATTCAGATCGCATTGATATATAGTGACTGCAATCATCTGAAACAACTGTAACCACCTGTAATTGATTGCAATTTACCATATCATCACTGCAATATTATCTAAAATCATGGAAATCATCACATGCACCGGGAATCGCTCGAAATTCTTTCACAAACAATCTAAATTCGTATCGTGTTGACCTAAAGTGACTGCAATTACTACAGTCACCTGAAATCACTTAAAAAACCTGTGATCACTCCAATTATTCGGGATTCATCATGCAATCACTACACTGTCTTCACCGGAAATTGATCTAAATGCATCTGCAATCACTCTAACTTCAGATCACATTGACCTAAAATGACTGCAATCACCTGCAATCATAATTACCTAAAATCACACTGAATTCACCTAAAATCACTCTAAATTTAAATCACATTGATATCAGCTTTGATCGCTGATATTGCTTGTATTCTAAGTAAGATTAAAGTAGAGATGAGGGGTAGAAATATAAATTCAACATTTGGTTTTTAAAACTCGAACCTTTTTGTATTAAAATATAATTTCGAATGAAAATACAACGAAGAACAAAATTTCACATTTTAGTGAAAGATTAAGAATTTAAATCATCGTTTCTGTTTTCTTTTTTTTTTTAACAAAAGAAGACGTGAACATGCTTTATATAAGTTCTTCAAGTTTCATCACGGGACCTCCAGTAATTTTTGAGAAAAAATATCTAACGTAATGTTAAAAATACTACAAAAATACTACATTGAAACAAGCACCAATTTTATGGCAAAAAAATGCCCGATTTATATAAAAATTGAGAAAACTTCCTCGCCCCCTTCATCCTCCGCATAAACCTAAAAGCTCTGCACAAGGGTGTCTGACGCCAGGAAAGGACTCGTTTATTACAGGAGAGTAATTAATTGCAAAGCTGAACGAACTTGCGACTCCTGAAGTGTTGTCCCGGGCAAGCGGATCGTGGAAACCTATTTCCGGGGGATCGAACGGGTTATAGCGATAGAGTTAGAGGCTCGCCCACGAGGTTAGTATCCGCCATGTTGAATCCCATCTACCCTGCAACCCCGTGTGGTTTTCTCGTAATCGCAACCAGGGGTTGTTTCGCGCCACCCCCGCCAGAAAACGGGGAAAGCCACGCCCCCGACGTCCACAGACGAGCCAATGACGTCCGAACGTCGCGACGCTACTCTCCACCAATAGGATTACCCTCTGACACGGTCTTTCGCTTGTCCCTCACGTCGATGCCTTTCAATTTCGAACTCTCCCACCCCTGAGCTCAGCTTTAGAAACACTGATATTCACACGCAAACTCACCACCACTAATTTCGCCTTTTCGACTCCTGTACACAACTATCTGTGTGTATTTTTGACTATATAGTTTTAAGTACGGGTGTGTAAATGGACACAAACAAATTGACTTTGATAGCTCATTTAACCGCGTATTGGAATTCGAAAGCTTTCGCTCTTAAACTTACGCGTCAGTACATTCATTGCTTAGTTCACCGACTAATTACGAGCAAGATTATTGCAACTGACATCTGAGGTTACTAGTAGTTTCTCAGGTTTAGTTTCAAATGAAATAAGTTTATGGGAATTTATATAGAGATTCTATTAAACCTATGAAATCTTTATCTTTCTCTTCCAGTGATAATTATACAAAGATCATCTTTTTGTTATTTACCATTTTTGTAATCCGGTGTGAGTTCTTTGAAATCTCTTGCAATGTAGATTTAAAAAAAGATTTATACCGTGTAGAAATCCCCTGATCTGGACCCGATAGGGGCCAGAGTGCCCCAATTTGGGCCCAGCTAGGGCAACAGTAAATTACACGAGATATATTGAAGATATGACGATGTTCTGTTAGTTTTTGAATTAGAATATTATGTTTGAAAGATGTTAAAGGTTGTTGGTCTACAATTCATTTTAGTTTTATGTCAATATTTTAAATATTTACTATTTTTATGTTGTGAAAAAATTCTCTCTAGCCCCGCTGGGAATCGAACCCAGGTCTTCAGATTGTAGACCAACAACCTTTAACATCTTTCAAATATATTGAAGATAGACTATATATGAAAATCATTATAGATTAAATTATTAGAAAGACAATCAGCAATCAATTTTCGAGTCCACTTCACAATAATTCTTACATTCGTTTTAATATTACATTATTACATATTTATATCAAATTATCACTAAAGACAAAAACCGGAAATTATACCCGACATTCACGTTTTTCTAAAACTTGGTCAATGGCACTGCATACATCAGAAAAAACGACAGTAACGTCATGCTTACCATTTACAGTAATAAGCTTTTCTTTCAAATATTTCACAAGAACTTCGTTATTTTTTCGAAAAAGCTTAAGACGACGTTCAATGACGTTGTAATTATCGTCTTTTCTACCCAAAATAACGGCTCGTCCTTGCAATCTGTCTTTTAGAAGATCATCATTAACTTGTAAATAAATAACAAGATCTACAGGAAGTATTTCATTTTGAAAAATCAATGCCTATGATTTTTCTTTCAGGAAACCATCTATCACGAAGCCCTTCGTTTTTTCTATATTTTGAAGCATCTTTTCTTTTATTAAATCCAAGACTATGTTTATTGGTACCAAATCTCCTTCGTTAATGCATTTTGCTATTTGAATTCCTCTTTTATTTCCTGAAGAAATTTCTTCCCAATGTCTCCCACTGATATGTGGAATAATCCATATCTTGCTGATATCTTTTGCGACTGAGTTCCTATTTAAATATTTACTTTTTGTATTATTTTAACAGTAGAAAAATATTAAATACAACTATGGGGCCGTTCAAGTATTACTTAACGCACTTTAGGGGGGAGGGGGTCCTAAAATCCTGGTCCTCCAATGAAAAAAACGATTAAATGACCATCATTTTTGAGTTTTTTAATGTTTTTGTCAGCAGCCCTTTTTGGAACATCAGAATAAAAAGGGTCAGTGATTGAATTGAAGCTGTTACCCATCAGAACAATAAATTATTGTATAAAACACATTCAAAGCTTTCAAAATGTGTTTTTTAACTGTCAATAATTAAATGTCATTATTAAAAATTATGAAATTTAAACTTGAGCTTGAAGTTTGGTTTGCATGTCAATTGTTGTAAAGAAAAGAAAAGAAGAAAGAAAAAACTTATTGCGACAATTCGATCGATATTTTCAAATTTTAATATATGTACCATAAGATTAATTAATAATCTCTCTATGAAAAAAGTAGAAAATATTCTTTGTAAAATATAATTTTCTAAATTGGTATTTGTTGGTAACGTCAGAAACTACATGCGCAATCGAGGATACATTATCGAAGCGAATCTCACCGAGTTTTAACTTGAGAATTTAAAATCGGGTAATATTACCCGGAATATTACAATTCGAAAAATGACAAACATCAATTTGTATAACGAATTGCTTTATTACAAAGTTACAAAATAATGTACATACAAATATATTTTATAATAATACAGTGTATATATATAAATACATTATTATCGTAAAAATTGGAATTTTACTATTGTAATATAAAAATATATAAATGTATAGAGTATTGGAAGCAAAATTTAAGTTTTAGTTGCTTTTCGTATCGATTAAAGAAACTGAAAAAAAACTGTTCTGTCGAGATTCATAAAGTGATTAATATATCTATTGAATGACGATATATGTATTTCTAATTAATTCTAGGCAGTGCTTGTACCATATTTCTACTTGTACTGAATCTTTGAGAAAAAACTTGACATTTGTAAAGTTTTACAAAGTAAGCTTTCATTTGCGCTTTATAGTTTGAAAAGTTTCACACATTACACATAAAATCTAATTTAAATACTAATCTTGTTATTTTACTCCTGACGATATTTCAGTTTCCAGGCAAGCTCTAAATATATTTCTAAAAAAAAAAGACTACTTAATTAAATTCCAAATTCTGAAATGCGTCAATAAAAGTCTTAGAGTAGAAGGCACTGGTTTCGGCAAAAAAAAATTCTAGATCATTTAATTGTTCAGAAGTTTGATGCATTTTAAGATTAGCCTTTGATTAAACATTTAAAAATCTAAAAGACCACTAACAGTTGCCTCCTTTATAAGAATCAAAGCAACCTGATTCCGGAATGGTAACAGCCCTAGTGCGAAATCACATACGGCCCAGCATTGGCCCAGAGGCGGCCAAAATATTGCCGAAGCTCGGCTGCTGTATCGCGCCATTGACGGAATGATAACTATGGCCTGCACTTGGCAGCCAAGGCTTGGCTGCCATTGTCGGCCCAACACTGGCTACTGATACCAATATTGGTCCAGCAATGTGCCATTACTGGGCCAGACTTTGGCTGATCTTCGTAAAA
>JAUESH010000020.1:13536347-13554729 GCA_032275165.1 Synergus magnus | reverse complement strand
TTCGGATTGAAATTCATTCTGAATCAATACGAAATTTTCCGAATCATTCTGGAATTTGTATCCGAACCAAATAGTTTCATTCCGAGCTAATCCGAAGGGAGTTTTCAATTCGAATTAATCCGCAGCCCATTCAACATCAATCTGAATTTGTAATCCGAATGAATCCGGTCAATCCGAATTAATCAGAATTAATCCGAACTTTCAATTCGAATAAATCCGGTCAATCCGAATGAATCCGTATTTATCCGAATTTTTTGGAATCATTTGGATTGATTCGGATAGACCGGATTCATTTGGATTGAAAGTTCTGATTGACCGGATTGATTTGGATTGATTTTGAATGGGCTTCGGATTAATTCGGATTGAAAACTTCCTTCAGATTAGATCGAAATGAAAATGTTTGTTTCGGATACAAATTCCGGATTGATCCGAATATTTATATGCTTAGGATGCCCTAGTCACATAGTTCACTATCCAAGATATTAAGGTTACATATCCATTTTTCTCCGTGTATATTTATATTTCAGGATGATAAAAAAATAACGAAATTGCTATTAAAATATAAAAAAAAATAGTATTAACGCATCTTTTTTCCAAATAGGATAAAAAAAATTATGAAGAAGCTGGGCAATGCGATAATCTCTAAGTATCTCCAGGAAACCCGATAACTGAATTCTTGAGCGCATGTAAACATTAATTTTAAAAGGTCAACGATCCTCACTCTGATGACTAATGCCCTCAGCTTATTTGTTCTTTTTACGTAATTTGTGATTTGCAATCAAGCTGAAAGAAGTTTGACAAATATCTCAAGTGCGAACTAGTTAGAGTTTCATCCTGCTCTGCAGGATTGAAGGATTAAGAATAAATGAGGGACCATTTGTTTGCAGTGTGAAGGAAGGATGAAGAATGCCCCGCGTCGGCGAAGACGAAGGCGGAGGAGGCAGCAATGCGGAGAAGACGGGAAGCGGTTTTGGAGGATGGCTCGGAGGTGCTGCGAGGGCCATGACAGGAGGCAGTGGAGCTGGTTACGTTGTCCTCGGTGGCACTCGTTACGGTTTACGTCTCTCTCAGGTAAATATTCAATCTACTCAATCTGTTCAATACTCAATCTATTCAATCTACCTACAAAGTACATCATCTAAAAATACTCTGATCTATTCTTAACTTTCAAATCCTCCAACTACTTGAAAAATTCACCAGCAATAAGCATAGAACACCTCATATTATTATATTTTATACAATTTTTTGTTTCCAAACAACAAAATATAGCACCTGTGGTATAAAATTACTTTTTAAAACAATGCAACAATTGAAAGAAATTAGATCATTTAGGTAATTAAGAGTCTAGTATTCAGAATTGTGAGTTTTTTCTTAGTTTTTTCAATGTGTTCAACTTTGTAAGAAACGCACGGTGCACTATGCGGAGATACACTTCAGAGGAGTTTATCTCAAACGAGTTCGTGAGAAGAGACGGCGTCACCTTACCTTCTCATCTCAAACAGTAGACTGACAAGCATTAGTGTGCATGTCTTGATGCAAAGCTTAGGTGCACATATGCTTTAGTTATTATGTATCCAACTAGTGTAAGCAATTCAGTCTTATACCTACTCCCATTCTGTAAGATATCTCAAGTCTCCCTGCAAGTTTTTTTTATGTATATTGGCAAAAAGATGCGGATGTAGGTAAAAAGTTGCATCCTCTAATTATGAATCCTCTAATTTTGAAGTTTGTGATACTTTTGGTGAAGTGAGTGGCATCTGGACCAAAAAACAAATATTGTGTTTATCAAGCATTAAATCGCTGGTCATGTGTCAGCAGATATGATAAGATTGCATTTTGTTAATCGGACTGTTTGATGATTATGATATCAGAGGTCTTCTTAACTTGTATCGAGAAGAAAAATTACGATAACGAGAATAGCGAACAACAACTGATAGTCAAACTAGTAAAGTTTTGTCTGCCTCATAGAATGCAAATCATAATTGGCGAATATGAGTGAAACGCAAGATGTCTTTCTATTAAAACAAACATTGAAGGTGTTTCAACCTATCCAAATATGAAAATCACACGAAATTTTCCTTGAAAACCATTGATATATTTGACCTTTTGGTTGCAGGACAATTTGTCGTTGACGAACTCTCGGAAAGAGGGTCAAGAGCGACGAAGGAAGAGGAATTCGCGAGATAGTGATTCTCGGGAGCGATTGACGGATAAGCCCTCTGGGGAGAAGGGTGGGTCCATCGACTTCGTCACCAGCGTGACAGATTGCTGTTGCATCGGTCCACGGTCTCGGTTGCCTCTATCGCGGATTCCATTATCGTCGAACGCGGGACAGACCTCTCCTACTTTACCTCAACCTCAACCTCCCACCCGAGTGTCAGCCGTGGAACCAGCGACGCAACTGCCGCCAAATTCTAACGCTAATAATAACCGCGGGTGGCTGCAAACGGGTAGCGGCACCAGTACCAGCTTCAGCATCGGCCACAGTCCACAGTCGCAATCATCTGCGCCGACATCATCCTCTACCACTTCTCTCTCGTCCAACATCTCGTCATCAACGACGACGGCAACGTCAACGTCGACGGTGACCACGGCAACTACTTCAGTAACACACTCTGTCTCCGTGCCGCGACAACTCGCCCAGTGGACCAAACACCAGACTCTTAAGCTGCAGGTATCAAGCTTATCAAGGTTACTCTTAAAAAAGACATCCATTTTAAGACTGGAGACTCATGACTTGATGAACTCATGGAAAGCTAGGAACTTTTGAAAATCCATGAACTAGTCCAAATCAATGATATGGGTACATCTATGAGCATCTGTTATTTTGGTATTCTTGTGTGTTTTGTTAGGATCCATCAGTGACAGCAGTGGACCGACTGCACAGATTCCGATGGAGCGGGGGCGGAGGAGGAAGCGGCAAGAAGTCCTCTTCCGGCCCCCGCAGCGAGAAGGCCGAGCGTCTTCGCGAACTGACGGAAAAGCTCAAAGGACCAGCACCCGTCCCACCACCTCGACGACCTTCGCGTGTACAAGCATCATCGCCACCACCGAGTGGATGCCAACAAAACCTCTCACCAACTCATCCACAGGTTGGTTCCTTTCTTACGATACTGATCCGCGGACGCAGAACCTGTAAACAAGCTTTTTCTCTCAGTTAACACTACTCCAATGGTACTCTGTTTCTAATCTTTGAACATTGTCTTCGAGCGGATGATCTAGGCTGAAGTACATTCAAATTCTTAACTATGGTCATATTGATCAGCAGATGATGTCCGACTCTTTCTACTAGAATCAACAGTTTGTGAATAACCTTAGTCTGGTTATCTGTTTCGAATGTGTTTTCAATAGCCAGGATTGTTAAAAGGATTATAGACTAATTAATTGTAGTATAGTGTAAACAAGAATCCTGCATCATAGATGATGATAGCACTTGATAATTGATAATTGATAATTGATCGCAAATTCTACAAATTAAGAAACCATGTTTCGATAATCAATCTTTTGTAATAAAGATGTCTGATGGAAACAACAATTGGTCTATCGTAGATTACACCAATTGTTGTTTTTATTGAACATGTTTTTTTCGATAGTTAAGATTGTTAAAAGGATTATAGGTTAATGGAAACATCAATAAAATTTCAATGTCGTATGATGAAGTAACCAAATGAAGTAATTATGTTTAGATAATAGGTATCCTTTATTGGGTATCCTTTATTGGCTTTAAAATTCTTTTGGATAGTTCATACCTGAGGCGGAAATGACAGATTCTGCTATTGGCAAGATCATATATTGACAATCTCTTTTAGGATTTAGTTCTAGTTCTGATATCGTTTCCTAACATCCTTTCCTGATAAAAGACAACATCTAACGAAAACTGTTTACTATCTTTCAGACTCCAGAAGCATCAATGCAGGGTTGCAATCGTTGTGATGGTCTACCCTCGTGTAGAAGTTACACCTATAGTGAAGGCAGCCATGGATCAGGGAGTAATCCGAAGACTTTCGTTAGAAGTGAGAGTGTCGGTGAAGAGTGTTACAGTGATCCGGTGGAAAATAATAGAAAATCGTCAGCCAGTGTTGATTCGGTCGCGTGGAAAAAAAATGGTACCAAGCCGATAAAACCGAAAGAAAGGAACAGTGCTGATGTCAGTGATATCGATATTTTAAGTGAACCGAATAGTGGTGTCAGGCACTTGAGGCAGTGCAGTGATTCGATGGTGGACAGTGCAAAAGGTGTTACAGTCGATTTTCATGAACCCGTTAGCAACGAGAGCGAAGCCAGAGATGCGATCACGAGATTGGAACCACGTGGACCATTTCTCGGCTTTCACAGAACCACTACACCGTACAGAAGTGCTTCATTTGGACAAGCGGATTTCAACCAAGGTACGAAACTCAAACAATTATAAGATTTATAACCATTTTTCAAATAACTGTTTCCCCTACAAATCATCAAATCTGATTGCTGCTTTTAATAGTTCAAAGCTATGAAAATCAAATACTATCAATTGGTATTTATCACTAAATCGGGAATCATCTGCTTCGATTTATTGTTCTTTGACGTTGTAACAAGCATTAAGCATTCATTTCAATCGTCAACCACGTTTGTTTTCTTGCTTTACATTGTAAAAGCATTATGGACGCGAATATCAACAGTGTGGTCGAAATTCACTACACATAGTTCAGCTCCAGACAGCGCGAAGCAAAAAGACATCCACGTTTACAACCGGCCTCGTCTCGCAACTTTAGACATCCTTAATACGCTTCAAGTCCAGATGGAGTTCGCTGTTTCGAACACGTTTCCAAGATACACAATTAGAAAATTAAATACTTATTTGTCTTTGAAATACTTTTGATACAATTGCCAGATATCTTATTTTATATCTTTTTAAATGCTCAGACTGTAAGCTTATCAGCTTACTGTTTGCTTTTCTTCAATCGTCGAAACTCCTTTACAGAAAGCTATTATAAAGATAATCTCAATCCATAATTTTTCACTTCAGTTGAGCTCTTTTTACATTTTATTCTAAAAATAAAAGTTTATATTAAAAAAGAATTGGTAATTGGATAATTAACGATATTTTTCATACAAGAGTTTTTGTTTGGAAAGTTGATTCAAATATTTAAAACACATGTGAAACTTCTTATCAGTTAAATTGCGATAGGAAGTGATACAGTCTAAAAAAATCTTTGGAGCAGATAAGATCAAGAATTTCAAGAATTGTACTGTGATAAGAATCTGAACTTGTGACATTGACTCCGCCAAAAATAGTTTATCCTACAACTTAGAAATATTTACTACCGTTCATTCATAAAAATCAACTTTTGTTTTTGTTATATTTGTAATTAAATTTAGTTGAAAAAAAAATTCATGTTATATTAGTTTCGAAATTTTAAAGAATGTTCTGAAACTTTACCCTTGAAAAGAGTTTTATTTCTGAAACTAAAAGAATTTCAAAAACTAAAAATAAAGTCGAGATCCGCGATTTAAAATTGATGAATCCTAAGAAATATTTTATGAATCCACTATTTTAGTTTGTCGCTTGAGATTTAGTGAGAACCTCGAGAAATAAAGAATTTGTCTCTTCAGATAATTTGGACCATTCTTTCAGAATAATAATACTTCGAGAAAGAAATCTTGTCTCGGGTCAATATACGCTCTCCAAAAATAGAATGATTATTTTTAATTTCTTACTTTTAATTCAAGCAATTTGAAGATTCCATAAGTCTACACAGTGTATTTTGAAACCAATGAGGACTTGTAAATAATTGATAATCCTGAGTCTGCATATTTTATCTGTCACGAATCAATTACTTTCAGCTTTAGGTAATCGGCAGAAATTGCAGCCAGCAATTAATTCAAATCGTGTTGAGGATAAGGAAATTAGAGCCAGTACGTTGCCACGACGTCGTGGGGACGTAAGTCCAGATGTCTCGACTCCTAGAAACAGTAATAGTCCAAATCCTCAGAGTCCACGAGCTTCAACACCCAGCCTGGATAGCGCAGTTGGTTCAGCTGAAGGTCTTGGGGTGCCACAAATTGGTCTTGGAGATCTTCGACCTAGAAGCGATGGATCTGACAGTCTTGCCACATCCAGTGCCCTGACTAGTCCAGAACCTCAGGTTCACGAGATTCATGAACCCAGGGTTGATTTGGTTCAACCGGAAATTACCATCGATTCTACAACAGCTAATGACCGATACTTCGAAAACCGGATTTCGGAATCGAGCCAAAAAGGTCGGTTTCAAATTGATGAATTAAATTAAATTCTTATTTGTTAATGAGTAGATAAATGTTAATCTTTTAGAATGGGCACTTGTATCAATTTTTACTATCTGTTTTCAATTTCCGTTTGGAAGTCGGCGTCATTATAGGTCTCTAGCCAAAATAGTAACGCACAAAATAACTCAGAACTACACCTTTGTGCCGATCCCTGTTGATGCACCAAAAATAGTTCCTCCCTCACCAAGATAGATCAGTTCCGAGATGTGGAATTTCCTAATCCTCTTTTCTGTGACAGCGATCGATAGCGAAACGCTTCAACGAATCGCGTGCTTTACTAGTGTAAAGAACCTTTCCGATTGCCCAGTAAAAACACAAGAAAAAAAAAAAAAAACACAAGAATGTAGCTAGTGACGTGTATACAATCTTTTCTTGAGATGAGTCTTCGTTCGCAGATTATTCAGAGAAGTCTCGCTTAATAAAGTTTTTTTAGAGTCATTTATATATACGAGACTAAAAATGAGCTTGAGAGTCTGAGTAAATGAAATACCAACATGTATTGTCGTCTGTTAGTATGTAATTGTTTAATTGCGTTAAATTTTATAGGGTGTGACCCGTGCTTTTGAAAGTTTATCTAAAAATATGTTTTTCATATTTCTCTTTTTAGAAATTAGAATAGAACCTCATGAAGTTATAGTAACACCACCTGTGGAAGAGCCAAGATTGAGTCAAGCCAGTGAAGCCAGTGAAGCTCCAAGTGAAGCGGCATCAGAGACTTCTTCACCCACAGGAAAAGTGAGAAGATATCGTGGTGATACAAGTAAGAGAAGAAAAGGTGTTTATATTACTCAGTGGCCTGAGCCCTCAGATATAGACCGTAGTAAACTCGCAGCTCAAAGTAGTGAGGAAAAAGACGATCCACTAGCTACACCAAGTGATCTCTCTGATTGTGAAGGTCAAGTTCCCAGAAGGTAAGACAAGACAAATATTTGACTAAACATTTTACAATTTCAAAGTTCAAGCGATTCAAATGCAGTAATTATGAGTTTAAATCATAAAAATCTAGAAAATTTTATTTTAAATCAATAAAAATTCGACCACAGGCATTGAGACATTTCAAGGTCATGAATATAAAATGATATACCTTTTTACTTTTACGAAACTTTTTATTCAATTTAAAGCTTCGAACATAATACTTTAATCCCAATTAAAACATATTTCTTTGACTGTTTTCTAGATATAGTAAGCGGCCTCTTCGAGGTCCATACGGACAGATGCTGGAAGCAGAAATGGCAAAGCCACGAGCAACAGAAATCTCTCTCGAAGAAGGAATCAATCCAAGGAGAAAAATTTCAGCAAATCTTTCTTTCAGCGCAAGCAATAACAGCAGTTCTGAACCACCAACTCCATGTCATCATAGAACAACATCTAGCCCTAGTAAATTGGAAGGTTTGCCTGGACCTAGTCCCGAATTGTTAGCCGAACTTTTAAGAGGATCTTCCGAGAGATCAGCTCGTGTTCCAACTCAACGAAATGTGAGTAACAATCACTAATTCTACACTTATGACTTATTGCCCATGATTTATGACTGATAACTTATGCTTTATGACCTACAATCCATGACTTCTGGTCTATGACTTATGGCTCATGACTTGTGATTAATAAATTATGACTATTACTCATGACCCATGACTACGATTTATGACCTACGATCCATAACTTCTGGTCTATAACTTGTGGCCCATGACTTGTGACCTGTGACTATGACTTACGACCCATGACCATGACTTTTGACCCATGACCATGACTTATGACCAATGACCTATGTTCCATGACATATGGACTATGACTTGTGACACATGAGCCATGACTATAACTCATGACCCATGGCTGTGACATATGGCCTATGATCTACAATCGATTACTTCTAATAACTTATGGCGCATGACTTCTGATCTTTGACCCATGAATATGACTTATTACCAATATTCTATGACCTACGACCCACGCACTATGACCCATGACCATGACTTACGATTCATGACCTATGTTCCACGACTTATGGTCTATTACTGACAGCTCATGACCTATGACCCATGACTGTGACTTATGATGCATGACCTATGTTCAATGACCTATGTTCTGCGACTTATGACCCATTTATGATCCATGACCTATGACAATGACTTATGGGCTTGACTTATGATTTATGGTCCATGGCCTTGACCAAAAATCTTCTTTGAATAAAAAATGTCTTGGTTTTCAAATTTCCAGCAGAAATTGAAAGTTACTTCAAACATTTGAAAGTTATTCAAGTTAATTGAAGTGATCTATCGCGCTGTTTGCGATCGTGAACATAGGCTAAATGATATGCTACAGTATTTACCATCGTGGTAAAAATTTTACGACCTTTTAAACGAAGCGTATAAATGTACCTACACGTTTCGCTGTTGAGTTATCGTTTAACGTAAAGACCTCCTGGCAGGTCGAAAGCCTATTGTTTTTGGTGCAAGTTTATTATAGTTGCAAGACTGGTAACTTGGGTGACTTCGAGAGAATCGTAACAGTTTGAAATCACTGGAGCAAAATGAGTCACAAGGAATTTCTATTTTTAGAAATAACAAAGTATTATTCGACCATTATATAGAACTAGAGAATACTGTTATGAGTTTCAAGAAAGCGTGCCATGTTAATTTTATAAAAACAAAAGTTTGATACGTGAAATAACATTTGTGAAACTTCATTTTATACGGGATTTTACGTTTCTAGTTGACGCGGACAAATTGTCAGAGAGATATGAATTTAAATTGACGTGTTTACGGGACAATTTTCTGGAGTCGCTTTTTTTGAGAATTAAAATGCAGAAAATTGTTGGGAGTCGAGCTAAATAAAATTGACGAATACCTTTTAAAAATAGCTTTCGGCAATACTTCGAAGCGGAAGAGAAGGGGTATTCTTATGTGCTAGTTTCTAAATATTTCATGCGTTTTAATTTGGAATCATTCAAAATTATTCAGAATCTTTCATTTTTGTATTATGTAATAAAAAGAAAAAAGTTTTCCTAAAATGAAAATTATGTTAATGGATGAATATTCCTAGATGTATCTGAGGACCAGATCCTCATATCTTCTAGAAGAATAAGAATTCACTTGATCCTCCACCTGCAGAGATCGTTGCCAAATTGCGTAATCTAATATTTATGTATATGTAATCTCTATACGTATAAACTCTTCTGTTTAGCAACAAACTTCAGAAAAAAATATACATACAACTTTTTTTTATGTATGTTCATCTATAAATAATAATAATGATTCTATAGTTTTATACTTTAATCAAGAATTATAGTACAAATACTGAGATTCAAATGCTACTGAAAAAAAATTGCAATATAAATATAGTGAAAATTTGGAAGTTTTCCAAATTGGATCTTTTCGAAACACTTCAATAGAATTGTTCTAACTTTTAAGTGATTAGAGTTGAGCAAATCCAAACTTGAAGAGTTGAAAATTGAATTATTTTAAAATTATTATCATGGCGACTTTGAGATTAGAACATTGTTAATTGAAAAACCGGTTCTAATGAACCATAACTAAAAATAGTAATGGAACTTGAAGTAAGACGAAGTAATGTAAAAACAGTGATTTATGTAGAGACGCGAGTGAATATAGAAAGCTTTAAAGTTTATTCAATACTATGGATGCATCTCTGACATGAGGCACGGCACAATGAACATATTGTGAACTCGTCAACATGGCGATATGCATATTTTGAGAATAAGCCCATTCAGTGTGTCGTTGTCGTAAAACCTTCAGTCGATGTGCTGGATCGGGATACAAACTATGAATAACCCCCAGTACCACATTGCCGAGAGCTTGCAGAACATTTGAAGTCCCACCGATGAAATACAAATATTTCATTTACCTACTTGTTTATTTAATATGCGTACGAGTATTCGAATGACGTTGCGATATGTAATGCAGAATTTGCAGTGTGCGAATCAAAGCGGATGCCAAACAACAATGTGCTGCGAATTTCAGATTATTTCAGATAAAATCAAATGAGAAAGACTTTTGTGCATGAGAATTATTTATACAGTTTTACATTACTAGTCTGCTATTAAACGTCAAAATGAGGTGCAACAAAATGAAGACAGATGGTTTTCCGCCTCGTTATGTTAAATTTAAATATCAGAAGGGACGTAAAATATTAAAATGTATTTCATGGGAAATTTATCATAAGCCATATGAATGTATTTCGAAATATCACTTAATTTGCCCAAATTGAAACATTTATTTTGGGCAAATGCGCCAAAGAAGTGAGTCCACTGCCAGAGAGGTGATAATTTCTTAACTGCAGTGAAGAAATGATGAAAATAACGTGAGTGTAATAAATATTCTAGAGATTTGATAAGTGTAGTTTTTTTCTATTGACAGCTAGAGGGGGAAAATAATATCATTGTGTTAAAGTTGAATAGTCCCTTTTTCAAATGACAGCTATATGCTGAAATAGACAAAGCACGCGTGATTCGCATTAATCGCATTGACGCAGGTGTGAGTTCCGGCATCGCCCACCAGGTGGCCACGTCACAGCAAGCGTCCTCCTACATTCATTCGTTCAAAAGATTCAAAATTAGAACACCCGACACATATATGAAAAAGTGTATATGTGGTTCGATCCGGATTTCTTGGCCAAGTAGTGAAAACGCGCCATTTGAATATGCGTATCCACCGGATGAATGAATGATCATCAAGGGGTACTAACTCCACTATGTCTCCGCGAAAAATAGACTGACACGTACGACAAACACTTTGTGTTTACCGCGTTCCGCTTGATGACTATAATAAGAAATGCACAAATGATTTACTCCATTGTGATCTCATGGAGAGTAAGGAAAGAATTTGTAGTTTTTAACTAATCGGTTAAAAAGTTTATTTCTTAAAAGAACAATCTTTTTCACACCCCCTTTTCAACTCACTTTTCCACCCCCTTTCTCACCTCCTCTTCTTAGCGCCCTTTTCCCAACCACTTTTTTAAATTTCTTTTTTTACTTTTTTGCAACTCTATAATTACATACTAGTCCCTTTCCCTTTAAAACACATTTTTCAAACAAAAAAGTTAATGTTTTTAAATGTCAGTACGTTTTAAATAGCTGCTCTATAATAATTTAAGCACGTCGATTTTATGATTATTATAAATAAATGTTTATGATAATTAAGTGAAAGCATTAGCGATTTGAAAGCGAAAGGATTTTCTTTTAGAAAATACTGTATTTATTCATTTTTTTGTATTACGTGTATTGTTTATTTTTTTGCAGAAAAATGCCTGAATCATAAATTTATTTAATAAATTTGTTTATAACAGTAACACGAAGTATTTAAAAAAAAATTGTATTCATTATTTCGATCCAAAATGCTGGTAATGGAATTTAAAAAATCTCAAAGTAGTGAAAATGGCAAAAAATCAATTTTTAACAAGTAATCTGTTTATATACAAAGTTTGCTCTTGTAATTAACATTCACTCGTTATGTTATGTTATTAATTATAATTACGACAGTAATTAAATCCATATTTTATTACTAGTTGAAAAATATGTTTTTTTTACGTGTAGTGATATTTTTTACAAATGCATTAAAGCGTTAAATTGCGCGCCGGCGTCGCGACGCTGTTTTTCCTTCTCTCTTGCACTTGAGGCATTGATCAACCCCTTTTATCAAGTTGTTGCGTTGGAACAGTAGAATAGTACCAGGCGTGTAACGCCTGTTGCTGCACGCTTCTTCTGTCGTGTTTTCTCTTCCGAAACAAGCCGATTCAGTATTATATACGAAAGTAAAATTATTAAAAAATAAATTAAGAAGAAAACAATAAAATATATTTTTAAATTAATATTCCTCGCGAGCATTTATTTCAGAAAGCTAAAATTGTTTCCTGCCTTTCTTATTTTCCTATCATCAATTTTTACTTAAAGAGTCTCCAGTTAAGCCTTTAATATTGGATTAAAGTGAATTAGTGTAAATTTTATTATTTTTTTAATTATCCAGTGCGCCTAGTTTATATGCTTATAAGAAAGAACACGTGAGCGGTGATCGAACGCGCTGATGTGATGAGAGTGTTATCTAGATGCTTATGGATGGAAAATGATGCATAATAAAAATTTGAGGTTGAATATTTTGCGATCTCTCATAATATATGCAAATTGTGAAACATTTAAATATTATTCTTCTATATAGATGAAATCAAATAAAGTTTGACGCGTGTTTAAAACTTCATTCATTCTAGAATTCAGGATTTTATGTTTGAGATTTTCTCTTTCTTTTAAATAAAAATTGTCTTTAACATTTTTTTCTATTTTATTCAATAACCTATATTTAGTGAATGAAAGGAACTAAGTTGTAAAAATGTATACGATATATATTATTTTATTTTTTATCTTATGCTTTTCAGGAATATTATCTATTTTGTTCTCAATTTAATATTTATTAAAAGATTATATTTTAGTTCAATTTTTATAATTGATTAATGTAATATAAAAAAAAGACTAAATAAAAAGTGTGTAAAATAATCATTTGTAAATGAGAATTTTAGAATAGGCATATTTGAAGCCCTACTCATTCCTAATATTTGCATTTGCGTAACAGTTCAAGTAGACAATGTAAACGTCTCTGCTTTTCTGTTTTGCGTTCTAAGATCCTTTGTTTTCATTTATATTTAAACATATGGGGCATTCCATGCCAAATTCAAATTTTTTTACCTAACCCAAAAAAAGTTATGGGTTTTTCAAAAAAAATGGCTTCTTTCTTAAAATGGCCGTTACTTTTTCAAAAATTGACTTATCGGGATGTTTTTTTTTTCAAAATTTTTGTTTTTAAAGGCACTTTTCAGAAAATATGTTATAAAAATTATACAGATCCATCTTCAACATTTTTTTTGAAATTTTCAGGAAAAAAAACGGAAATTTAGAGATGATTGTCATTTTTAATTTTTTTTTTGTTTTATAAAAAACTGACATTTTCACAAATTCTCTGAAATTTTCAGTGTGATTTTTTCGTTTTCTATTTTTCTTTTTAAATTGGAAAAAAAAATTTAACAGCTTATTTTTCATAACACTACTCTGAAAATTTTTTAGAATGTACAGAGAACCTTAAAATTCGGAAAATAATAATAATAATAATAATTAAAAGTGGTAGTCATCGGAAAAATTTCAATTTTTTTCGAAAAAGTCAGAAAAAAATAGAAGATAGCTTTGAATAATTTTTTTTTTTCAAAAACTACATTTAAAAACAAAGAAAATGAAAAAAAAGTTATGATTTGGCCTATTTCTGACTAAACCATAAGCTTTTAAAAATTTTGAAGCAGCTAATTTCGGATGAAATTCGTTTGAATTTTTTTTTAATACGTCGCTTTTTTTTACATACCCAAAAAACATAGTTTATTAAATAATTTTATGCACAGTAGATATAAATACAATGTAAATTTATCATTATTTTTTTTTCCAAATTTTAAGGTTCTCTGTACATTCTAAAAAATTTTCAGAGTAGTGTTATGAAAAATAAGCTGAGTTGACAAAAAAAATTTTTTTGGATTAGGTAAAAAAATTTGAAAAAATTCTGAAAAATGTTTTCGATAGGGTAGAAAAAGATAAAAAATTTTCAGCCAAATCGAAAGGGGTCGGGATCAAAAGCAGTCGATTTGGCATGGAATGCCCCATATATATCAAGATATTTTTCTTTAAAATTATTATTTAAATTTTCATACATTTTGTTTTCATCGTTTTTTATGTTCCCTTGTGGAAAATGAAGGTCGGATCTACCGGGGCCCCTCCGGTATTGCCACGTTTCAATGAGGACTTTTTGAGGGCAAATATAAAAATGACATGATTTTCGAGGATAGCCTATCCGTCATAGGCCATCATCTACTTTTTACGCAGAAAATCCTGCGTATCCCCTCAAAGAGCCGATATTTAAATAAGGCATAAGGGGACAATTTCCGCATTGTTTTAGAAAAAACGTTTAAATAAACAAACATTATTTACATTTCTCTCTACTTTTTTCAATTTAAACTTTTCCCTTAGCATTTAGAATAAACTACTACTTTCAGATAAATTTATGCTCCTACGAGTAAAAATGAGCGTGGAAATATTAAAATAAAACCAACTATCTAAATAAAAAAAATCGTCTCCAATTTAAAGTTTCTGGGACATTTTGTGAAACAGTTCAAGGATGAGTTTAGAAGAAAGACTCTTCAGTCAATCTTCGGAAGGAAGCGAAGATGGTGAATGTTTCCTGAGAACTGTGGTGGGTAGTTTCATATTGAACAATTCTATCATTCTAAATACCGAAAGCAATATATTTGCCCAAGAATATCTGATTCATCTCATTTCTTATGCGTATCACTTTCTACATATATATTAGATTTAATGGAAATAACAAAATAGGGGATGAAAGTGCATTTATTTCCGGAAGAGTTCTCCCGGCTTTATTTTTATACCTATAGCTGTGATCTCTTTTTTCCCATGTACTCTATCTACTCTATATTCTCTATATTCTATCTTTTTATTATTCATCAGTATGGATTAACGTCGCTTTTATTGAGATCGACCAGTTTTTTCGATTTGTCTTTTCCGCGAAGCTATTCAGTAAATATTACTCCATTTCAGTTTCTCTTGCACGTGTTCAGATTTCTACCAATGTGTACATTTTCCGACCAGCAACTCGTGCATGTGTTGTTGGATCTGCAACGTGCAACAAGAGAATTCAATGTAAGCACGTGTTAAAGCATTTCGAGGCCATGAAGCGACGAAGTTGGAAAACCAGTGTTTCCTCAATAGGGTAGTCCTTGCGACAATTGGTCGCGATAACAAATAGACTGTATTTCAACTTGTGGCATGTCACTTTCAAATGATAACAGACGTCTGTTCTCTTTATTTTAAAAGATAAAAAATTCATATTTTCTACTATTAATATTAATATCATACTCGATGTATTTTCATACGCTGGTTATGAAAATTGCAAACTTAAGAATCTCAATATTTCTAAAATGTGACTTAAAACCCACTCTGGGAAAGAAAATATTGTTGAATGAAATATTCACAATGAATAAAAAATATCGTATTGAACTTGTTTATTGTTACTATTTTTGTCAGTTCCGACTCTGACTATTTCCCTGGGAACAAGTGTAGAATTTATTTCATTTATTAATTACGTCTTCAACGCTTAGAATATTTTCGGAAGACCTTGTGGACTATCTACAAAATTACATAATACTGCTGCGAGAGAGATTAAAATAAGATCCTTTTCGGTATAGAACTAAAATTGCACATAAAGCGCTAGATAATCTCTCAAGGGCTCTAGATCGCTGAGTCGATATGACTTTTATATTTCATTGAAAAGATTATAAGAAATTCCAAGTAGATTTGATTATTTAATTCTGTACGTATTTAGATTATGAAGCACCTATTATTAATAATAATATTTTTCAATATCGCCAAGTGGAGCGAATCCAAATCACACTTCAGTTCCACAAGTTTTTCTTGAAATAACAGTTGTATTGGGACAACGAAACTATCTTGTTGTTTATTCTATAGATTGATGAATTTAATTTTAAATTATTGATTGATTGTCGTTAAAGAATTAAATATTTAATATTAATTGTTGCAGGATACAAGAACACACGTAGTCGTGGAACTTTACGATACGGAGCGATCTTATGTGGAGGCTCTGCAAATACTAGTCAATGTGAGTTCACAATTTTAATATTCTAAAAAATTTTCATCTATAAATAATCATAAATTAAAAATTCCCATTCTTAGAATATTGCTTCTTTGTTACTAAGATTTCATACTCTTCATCAATATTTGCGTAAGAGGTTCTCCATAATAGGAATATAAATTATGTTTACTAAGATTCATATTTTGCATTGACCTATATTTATATAAATATAGTCTCTTCTTTATAAATACGTAAATAATAATTGAGAACACGAATAGAATTATAGGAAATTCATTAAGAAGAATTTAGCAGAAATATTAAATCCCGATAATTAAGGAATCAGATCATGTAAATGAATTTTAATCTTGTTTTCCGAAACTTTGCCGTGATTGAAGTTGTATCCCAAGTTTTAATTAGGAGCCAACTTTACAGGCAAGTAAAGTATTTTAAAAGGCCCTCGTTTTAAATAGACTCAATCTCATTACCTGAGACTTTGATACTGTATAAAGGCTGATTCAAATCATTTAATAGGCTCTTTTCACTCTTTTCTCTAGACTTTTTCGCTAGACGTACTGATACTACACTTCAAGCATTTAAAAAAGTGCTTTAGTTGAACTTTGCTGTATTTCTGGTATTTGTGTATCACTATATCAGATTCGTGTAAACAAGCTTTCACTTAGTTTATTTACAACGATTGAACAACCATTCCAGTTCCGTAATCATGCTCATATAGATCCGGTCGATCCACTCGCATAACTACTCTTCTCATTAACCCCCGACGTTGAGTGCAGCTTATGCCATAATCTAATCGATAAATTCCTAGTTCAGTATATATATGAGTACGTATCTCTTTTTTGGAAATCATCCGAGGACATTATTTCAGGATTTTAGCGAGGAATTTCAAACAAATGGTAACAAATTCTATATATAAAAATTGGGATAAAATAGAGAGATCTTACAAAAACTATAAAATAATCTTCTTCTGGAAAAAACATTACTCATTTGTTTAAAAATGAGATTTCTAAAACTATATTTTAAAAAATATGTAACAGTATTTTCAAATACAATAAGAATCGAGTGACAAAGAAAATTTTAGCTATATTTTTATTTTTCGTTTCTAAAAAAAAAAATCTTCTAACATCTTGAAACTCTGCCAAAATGTACTTTGGTTCGAGTACTTTACTCACAACCAGCTATTTTTTAAACAGATTTTATTGACATGTAATAAAAATCATTAAAAACGAATTTTTAATTGGCAACGAAATTTTTCCCGCGCGGTCTAGTGTGCGTATAATATTGTTAGTATTAAATATTTAAAGAATAATTTAACGATGATAAATATGTAGATAATTGAACATTTATTAGATTAAAATGAAAGGATGTATGATTTTTCCAGAGAGAGGTATATTACAGTATAGTCTGATCATGCACTATCTTTCTACTTAAAGTAGATGAACTGATCGGTCTGACTACGAGATTATAAGTGTTTCTATTTCCAGAATGATATCTTTCATATTACAAATAAAAATCAGCAAAAGTCAATTTTTACATAAAACCGATTTTCATCGGTTTAAATATAACATTTAATATAGTTCAAAATGTGTGTATACTCTCTTCTTAAAAGAGATTAAATATCATATATTCCTAATGACCCGAATGACTAAAAGGGTTTGAAAACTGGGTCTTTGTCTCAGTTCCAAAGGCACAAATTTGTCCTGAAATATCCCAACGTAGGAGCCTCCCTTCTTTAAACGAAAAGCCGTGCAAGTATTTTATATTTTAAGTGGTGGTGATGCAATCGTCTTAATCCCCGGAGGATAGTAACACGTGTTCACTTCTGTATCAAAGCGCGGTTTGAAAAAGAAATGAGTGCCGATAAATCAGTCCATCGAAATACCTGAACGATAGACCCGGAATAAAGGCGCCATGTAAATAACTTTGCGACGCTGGCGGACACGGCGCCAAGTCGGGGCGAGTGAAATCATATTTTGTAGTGTGAAAATTCGAGGGATAAACATATGGATAACTCGTATACGTAACATGTCGTTATACATATTACCACCCCAAGGGAATGACCATGCAAGCCATGCATTTCCATTCAAGGGTAACGTCTCAGGGGCGACTGACACACATAAACATTTATGATTTATAAACGAGGTCGAAGGATCTCTTTATATTCACAGGATCATTGTTTCCATCCACTATCTTGTCCTTGTCAAATTCTTCTGTCAGATGGTTTTCTAAAGAACGCAAATCCCCATGGAAAGTTACTCAAAACTTTGTGCAGGGTGTCCAGTGAAGACATGTCATAAAATTCCCGTACATTTCCCGCAGACTTTTTCGAAATTCCCGTACATATTATACTGGACCAAAAAGTATGATATGTTCCTATAAAAATGATTGGGTTGAAGTTTCAGACGTCTAGTCTGACGATTTTTTTTACATTTATTGGA
>JAUESH010000020.1:13497708-13515967 GCA_032275165.1 Synergus magnus | reverse complement strand
GCAATAATTTCGGACAATAAAAAAATATTTGAACCGCTCATTCCCTTTTTCGGAAAACTACTTTAGGGTATCATTTATAAATTAAAAATTTTATTTCATCAATGAGAAAATGATTAGACTTCTAATCATATAAGAAATGTAATCCTGAAGAAAAGAGATAAATAAAATACTTGAAACTAGGAAGTACATATATTCCCGTCAGAAATCTGATACGCATCTTCATCAAGGATGAAGGGAATCGTTTTTCAACCTTGCTATTCGATCCTCCGAGTTTTTAAGTAATATTGAAAGAGGGGTTGTACGTAAAATGGACAGAAGGCATTTCTTCACTTTTATACTAAAATATTGAAAGCTTTAAGAAAACCTGAAAGCTTTTTGCTAATCTCGGAAATTCAATGGGGAAAATTATATTTTCCGATATTTTTCTCCTTCAGAATATTATACTACCTAAAATTATGGTTTGCATTTTATTTATAATTGAACGGAGAAAAGAAGTGGATACAAATATCTCTTTTTTAGTAATTCAAATCATATTTGTAAGAATGAGTAAAACTCTTCATTAATTTAGCGTAAAGTCCACTTAATTCCACAACAGAATATTTCTACGTAATCCAAGTATGACATAAGGAATTAATTGTGTATCCTTGACAAGAATATGGATGAAGACTGAACAATATGCTGAGTTATGATAAGTAATCCCTTGGTCCGGAAGGGTCCTCCGATCCTTTATTATGATCCTGACAAGGTATTGTTGATATAATTTTAATTTTATGTTTATATTAGAAGCACTTAAGATTTTGACATTTAAATTGTGCAAATGAATGGAATGTCCCTGCATTGACAGCTGAAGTACCTCAGTGAAAATCTGGTACATATTTTTAGGCTATCCTTGACGCTTATATAAACTTGTCCAGCTTTAGTGCAATAGTCCATTTTTATTGCATTTAAAGTTGACTCAGGTTTTGTGCAATGATATGTACAAAAGCAAATAAAAGCAAATATGTGCAATATAAGTTACATTATTTCTCTACACTACATAATACTTTTGTATATTGAATTTATTCTATTACAATACTTTCTATGATTATTACAATTTTTGATCGTATAGAGAAAAATATGAAACTATACAATTCAAATTTTAGAACATTGTTTACTCTGACCTTAAAAATTTACAATAACTCGATTTGTTTATACTTCTCCGAAGGTTCTTCCTCTGAGTCAGCTATAACGCTTGCACTAAATTTTCCCCAATGGAAATGTCAAATGAAATTATAGATACATTTCTCTGTAATATTTCCAATTTTATTTCTTTTTTAAACAGATCTTTTCTTAAATCTTAAATTCACGAAGATGAGAAATGAGCAGTTTGTAGTTTGTCAAAGATGTATGTATAGAGTTTTATTAGAAGTGAATTTAAGTGTAAACAAGTTATGTGCATCAAACACGAAATCTTCTGTGACAAATTAGAAGGTTTCCTGAAGGTCCTTTTTAACTTGCAAGATGACTTCAAAAATATGATGTTATTAGACGGTAAACAACATGCGATTCAAATAAAAAAAAAGTTTCCGAGAACATTCATTAAATATATGGGATGTCGCAGTTTCAAAAGAACGCGTATATATACATTATACATATATCAAACGTATCGCAGGAGTTGTTAAAGAAGATATACTATTATCAAGTCGAAATTCATATTAATCTGCTAAATTAGATAAACTGATAGAATGTAAATAAAAATATATAAATAATGTTTTATCTATATGTATTGCGATAAATTATTTCATCCAAAATTTATATTCAGGAAAATCGAGAATAATCTGATTTATGAGCCTGGATAAGAATCAGTCTTTAATGTGAAATTCAAGCTCTAAGGCATTGAATAATTTTAATCTCAATTAACGCAGATAATTTCCCATAAAAAAATTATGCAGAAATTACTCGTTACATCTTTGAACTTTAATATGATTATTCTCAGTCCTCTTTGGCCTTAAATCATTTTATTCATCCAAATCTTCCCAAAAAACGTATGTGTAATTACCAAGTCATGAATTATTGCAAATATTGATTCGTGCAAAAATAAGATAATGCTTAAATTGAGATTAAACAAGTAAATTTTGATTTAAACAGCGTAAATTATATTTTGAATGCAATAATATTGCATGTGATAAGAACATTATCATTCATTAACTCAATTTGCAATCAATGGCAGAAAATATGACGAGACTCAAAAACGATAGAGCCTGGAGCTCTTAGGGCAAGAATTCAGTTATTTTTCTCGTCCCTTTGGTTTGCGTACGTTCAATGAATTTTTGATTCGAAATCATTTTCATAATAATTGTCTATCTTTAATTTTAACTTACACAATAATACATTTTCTAGATCGCAAACTATTTCAAATCTAAATTCTGATTAAACTTCGTACATCAAAGTATAAAAAATAGTTTGCTGAACGTTTTATACAATTTTGTAATGTGACATAGATTTTTTGCTGAATGCAGATAACTGAACCATTTGACCTATGAACTTAATGATAAAAAATCCATGATCTGAAGTGAAACAATGTATAGGTGTGTAAGCTGCGTTGAAATATGAATGAGACTCGGATATAAAAGATACATTTTGTAAAATCTATTTGAATAATTACATAACAGTACATCAAAATTGTTAATGATGAATTCTTCAATCTGGGGTTTAATAAGGGACACATTGATTAATTTACATGAGTAGATTAATTCAATGTGTCAAAATATCTTAGAATAATTGTTCGACACGAATAATTTTATTGCTAATTTATTCCGAGGCAAATGCGCATTCAACAGTTCATTTTCATTCTAGTTAGAGCGCCACTTATGCATATTTAAATCGCGTTTCATGCTTGCAACGATTTGCAATCGAACGCCATTGCGCCTCGAAATAAGTACTGAATTCACCCTACATGGATCCAATTTTATAAATTTATGGTTTATATCCATTCAGCATTGCTGCACTGTCTGCTCATGCTGGGATAATTATTGAACATTCACGTCACAATGAGACAAAATTGAGTTATTTCAGTTTTCTCCTATTTTAGTTTGATATCCCACGTTTTCAATCTATTTCATCTATTACCGATAGAATACTCCGATCAATTGATTAATTCGGGTCAGAGCAATTAATTTTTTTCAGGGACATTTGAGTCAACTGAGGTCGAAATCAATTCTCTGCTTTACTTCTTTGAAAGGATTTTCAAAAAAACTGACAAATTACTTGAAGGTTTGATTGTAGATATAATGAGAAATTAAATTAATCGAAATTAATCTCTGTATAAGTTTGTCTCAGAAAGGGTGGTTTTATTCATCACTCGGAATTTCTTTAAATATACAGGATTAGTATATTTCTATGTAAATTATTGGCCAAATTAATAAGTCTGCAAATCAGTGAAAAATTTCGAATCAATTTTATCGGGGTCTATACAGTTCTCCCCAGACAATAAATTTGGGGATGCTCAACGGTTTAAACAGTGAAATGTTTGTATCTTGGAGTCTTAAATGTCGCTTATAAGAGAATTAATGAATTGATGGAACAGTAAGATTGCAGGATTCCGTACAGAAGAGGTAGATTGTATTCATGGGGTCAATTGACAATTAGTTCTAATGAATTTTCTTTGAGATTTGTGGGATAAATAATGAAAAAAAGAAATTTAGTGGTATCAGTAAAAATGCAAGCATCTTGAGCTGATGAGGGCTAATTGAAGAAAATATTAAATAAAAGAGATGATTATATTATATTATATTAAATATAATATATATTAAATATTATATAATAATTATTATTATAATTATATTATATTATAATATTATTAATATATAATATATATTAAATATTATATTATATTATATTATATTATATTATATTATATTATATTGAATCCCACCTTTTGGTAAACGAAGGGTCTTGTTAAAGCAAGCCATCTTTCAGCTGCCATGACAATGGCAACACATCCACTGAAGAGACCAAAAAGCCTCCAAATTACTCGAAGAGAACAAAAAGCTCGTGATGACTTCACTTCGCTCACATAAATTGTGACGTACATTTGTACCAGCATTCCCAATAAAGCCACCAAATCGTTGACTGCCAGACATCGTAACATTAAAAGGTGTTTTCGATTTCTTCTCTATAACGAAAATTAATTCTTTTAATTTTTAATGGTATTAATAATAATAATTCACTACATTTAAATGTCCTATAATGTATGAACTACCCCTAATTAAATCGCATGGAAAGAGGAAAATTGGTCAAGATTTGGAGTCGAAGAAAAATATTTTTTTTAATGACCCAAAAGTCAGATTTTATTTTATTTTTAAATCCGATTATTTTTATGTAACATAGCGAATTTCCGGGGGTTTCCGGCAGAAAGGAAATTTTTAGAGTTGGCTCAAAGCCACATATACTTTATCACTAAATAATATTTTACGAATCCGCCTATTAAATTATCTGCCACTTTAATTCAAAAAGCTATAAACTTTATTAGTGCTACAATCGGAAAAAATGAAATTTTCATAAAGTTTGGAGAAGTCAAAAAATCGTGATTTTTCGTTTTATTGTAGTTTCCAGGAATCCATAAAAGGTTTTCTTTTCTTATTATGGTCTCCGAAGAGTTATTCTATTGTCAAGTTATTTTCTAATCTAAAAGGTAAGTACTATATTTAGTATATTCTATTGACTTGATATCTTATAATGGACGTCAAATTAATTTATTCAATTCTATTTTTGCCTCACTTTATTATCCTTTGACATGCGACTTTTATAAGCTTTTCTGGGAATATATCCATAACTCTAATTTATGGATCTAAAAATTACTTTAAAAAAAAAAAACGAACTTTCGAAAAGTGCATCTTCTCCGATTTTTTGAAAATCCGTATATTGAAAAAGTATTTTTAAAAACCGGTCTATTTAGGTTTTCCTTATGGCAATTTTTATATCCTTTTGAAAAAATCCTTGAGGAAAACACGAGGAAATCCGCGAGGATTTTAAAATTCCTCAAGGAATTCTGCGAGGATTAATTTTCTGACTCGCAGATTTCCTCGTGTTTTGGAAATAGACCCAAAAAATGATAATTTTCAGTTCCACTCAGACTGACCTTATCTTTGTGGAAAAGTATGATGAGTGCGGAAATGTTTCCCACGACTCCTGTGATATAAACCAAAGTAAGAACAATTTGCGCTGCAAAGCTCACGTGCGGCATCCCTTTGGTTTTAAGAATGCTGGTCGTGTTCCACACATCGTATGGTGTTGTGAACTCCATGTCAAATATTGTCTCGATCGTTGAACCTTTCGTCAAGATTTATTTAATTCGGCCAATAAAAGTCAATCGATAACAGGGTGCGAAGAACTTTTGGCTCGCACTCAACTCCCACCGAATCAACACTTTTCAATTTGTTCAACACGATTAACATGCAGTACTTATCGTGAAAATACATCGATGATGCACAGGTGATTCTAAGAAAATTCAGTTTCTCTTGATTCCAATATTTCAGACTCCCATCAAATAATATTTGATTTAGCGATATCCTCTTGAGCTTTTTATTCTTTTTCTAAGTTGGTTGTCCCTTTTCATGAACTTTTTCCTCTTAGCACCTTTTATACGCAATATTTATACTTTATATTCAGGAAACTTATTGCGAGATGCTTCAATTTTAATATCTAATTATTGTTAATTAAGAGATAAAAATTAACTACGCAATTGAGACTTCAGTGGAGTAATTAATCCAATTTTTAAGAATATTTGTCTCTTTAAAAATATTTCTCTCGTTTCCTTGTACTCGATCTCGCGTAAGTTTTTTGATAACTATTTTTCTTAAAAAGAACTCACAGTATCAAACTATCACATCCACACACATAACAGAGCGGCTTGTTATTTTGAAGCCGTACTGATAACATAGACAGCGTCTTATGAATGTGAAAGTTCTCAGGCAACTGAATGATTTTTTCTAAACCGGTTTTTTGAGAGAACAGTACCTTCGATTTCCTGATTTTGGGACTTCAAATTTACTCCTTAGAGATCTGGCAACACTAAAGTCCTTTTCAGATTCGGTATACCTGCTATACAATGCCTATTTTTTATAAATGGGAAGGAAGAGGATCATCGAAATTCACTGGCCACTATTAACAGTCACAGTTCAATGTTAATCGTTTTCTAAGGAAATAATTAATTTAAAAAATGTCTTTGAGGATTTCTCCTGGTTTTAAGACCGATGGTACACTTTTTTTTATAGATTGTTCATAAATCAGATTTTTATTTACAGTTCTCTGATTTACAAGATTGAAATCGGACGTTGTAACTTCAAAATTGAAAGCAAGTATTTAATGACAATTGGAGAATGACTGCGGTTTGATAATTGGAAAAATACGAGTACATTTTCCATAGCAGAGTTGCCGCCTCACTGATCGAAAACACGCGGTCCTCAGAGTTTTGTTTACAGGGGCAATGGATGTACATAATGTTGAAGAGCGCCGCGCAGAATATCGCGCACACGTATAACTTTGAGGTCTTCTCCATGAATTTCATTTTATAGTGTTTAAATGTTCGAATCCAGGAGATACAAATACCATTCTTATCTTTTATCGGAATAATCTGAGTTCAGTTCAACGGTCGTCCTTCGGAATAGATACATACATAAAAAAAGAACCATTCTAAAAGATGAGGGTACTTAGGGGCACCTGTTAAATTATATTCCTAAAGAGTCCATACACAAGAATGATTTCAAAATTTGAGTCAAAAACCGGGATTTTTTTCTCGATAGATTCATCATTGCCAACTGAAACTGTTCCAGGAAGAATAATTTTAAACTCGAAATCTTTAAAAATCCTGCAATTTTATTTTAAACGATTTCAAATTGAAATAGCTGCAAATATAAATTATATTGAAATTCAACCATTTTTATTTGAAAATGGTCTAAAGAGAACAATTTTAAATTGCAAAATATCTGATTTTAAATTTGAATCATTAAATTTGAACAATCTCGAAATAAAAGCCTCAATTGTTGAACGATTTAAAACTGAAAACGTCTAAAATGGAATAATTCAGATTGGGAACTTTTTATCAATAAAATGCAAGAATTTCGAATATAAGTATAATAATATATATTATACTCTTCAATATTTTTTAATTTTTAGCACAGTACCTAAGGATAATAAATATTTCTTTAATACTCCTCCCAACTTGCAGAATCAATTTTCCATCCACCCTTTTATGTTTGGTTTTTTTATCCTCTTAATTTCCTTTCGAAGTCGGCAACCATTGCTAAATATTATAATATATTTATAAGTTCTATTGAATTTTTTTCAATATAAATATTGAAACTTAATTAGTTAATTAAATGTGTTTAAATTCATTTAATTATATGTTTATTTAAAAAAAGAGTAAAAACATTGTCATTTGACTTAAATATAATTTACACGTTATTTTCAAACCTTAACAACTTATATATGTACTTGAATCTTTGGTAAATACCCCCTTTTAAAAATATACGATTGTGCGTGCCAATACAAATACCATAATTCGTACGAAAGTATGTTGACTGCTTTATCTAAATTATTGACTAACCCTGTAAAAGAAGATATGAATCTCACTTTGACCAAGAAATGAAGTGGTTTTTTACTTTATATGCGTAGTCATAATTTTTATTAATTAGAATTGTATCCAAAAAAAAATATACGAAAAATATTTAGAAATACTTTATTTATACTTAATGAGATTTCACCCGGTTTCCCAGTGGATACGGGGACATGGTTTTTGGGACGTCCTAAATCGTATAAAAATATACTTATATCTGAAAAAATGGAAATTCGCCTCCTTTTTACTAAACATATTTAAACAAGAAAGAAGAATGAATCACATAAATTTAGTATCGATTTTAGCTGGAGGTCAAAACTTGAGTATAATCTTAACTTCAAGAACTGTTCCAATAAAAAGCGATTTCTCGCAATAAGTTCATTAATTTTTTTTCGCGGAGTCTTATAAGATTTATATGGAACATCCTCCAGACACAATTAATGATATTACGAGATCAATTCCGTTTCAATAAATGGTAGATGAGGTAAACGAACTCTTACACTAACATTTACGAGGGGTACATAATTTTTGCAATCGATTAGATCTACAGTAAATTTAATTTAATTATATTTAACCCGCTTATAAGTATGCAAGGAATTTTTCCATGCGATAATCAATATGGTATACTATTTATAAAAAGCATTCCCTTTATCTTAGAATGGATCGGTATAAACATACAATGGGTAATGCTCAAGACGATCAGGAAATTGATTAAAATAATGGTGTCATAGAGAACTATACTGAATGATACCAAGTTTGCATTAAAATTGTATCCTCTGTAATTCTCATGCTAATTTATCATTCAAAAACACACAATGTGAATTTTGAGAGGTGAAGGAACGATGACAAAAGTGGAGAGGAAAAAAGAAAAAATTATTGAGTCACACAGTTCACATTTTTTAAATTTGTTCGGAAAAAAGGTGTTGCCATGTTGAGTTCTCAGGGAAAATTTTACGCATTTCGTGATTTTAGGATAAGATTAATTTCTGTCTTGCAGGAATTAAGCAGTGGGGGTTGGAAAATTCCGAAAAACTGGCTTATATAATTTTTGAATGATCCCTAGTGACTATGGTTGATAAGTTTTTTTAGAATTGAACTGAGCATTTGAAAAGAATATAATTTTTCTCATTTATGAAAAAATGGAAAATCTACTGCAATTTAATAATCCTATTTTTTCTAATATATACTCAACTCGAAGTGCATATACTTGATTCTAGTCTCGAAGCTACTATAGGTATCTAACTTTAGACATATTCCCAAAATAACTACTGTGTTGAACCCCTCTTCTCTCATACCGTGCCATTCTGTTGTACCACTGACGTGACTTTTTCAGATTTCTTTCTCGTTACATCTTCTGATCGACCAAAAGAGGTTTTTCTTTCCGCGTTTCGAGAAAGAGCTTTCAGTATCGTTTCAAATCAATTTTTAAGAAAGTTGATTACATATATATTTTCTTGTGATCAATCTCAGTGTCTTTCATCATTTTTGTCTACATCGAACATTCGTAAGTGTCAATATAGCAAAGCAACATTTTCAAATATAGCAATTCTGAATATGTCGCGTAATATATTTAAAAAAAGAAAAAATGAAATTATGATGCGTATTTTGAGATATTTAATTCTTATTTAATTCTATACTTTGACTTGTGGGGTTCGATATTTTTATATACAATGAAATAAAATAATTAGTTCAATATTATAAGAATTAATTGAAATAAATAAAACCCTCAATAGAAATGATTTCTTTAATTAAATAAAATTAATCTTAAAATAAATAATAAATATCATTGGGAGAATATTAAGTGAGAATGTGTAATATGAAATTTATCGTTATTATTATTATTATTATTATTATTATTATTTTATTGCCTTCATTGTATACGTTTTACAAGTTTTTACAATATTCTTTTGCCCTCTTAAGTTATCCAATAAAACGAAGATACATATTTTCTCTCTTAAGATTTTTACCTGAACAATTAACAATTAAAAATTTATCGTTATTATAAAAATATAATTTATTAAATTGTGAATTACATTAATTTTTAATTTTTTTATTTTTAACGTAAAGATTTCTTTCTTACCGACATTCTGACAAATGAAAAACGCCTATTGATAGGCAATCCGACATACTTCGGGGCTTCTTTCACAAAAACATGAATAACTTATTGTTATTACTCTAATAAAGTACAACTTTTATAATATTTAAATAATTAATTAAAAAACAGTTGTTTAAATAGTAAAATATCAAAAGAAAGCAAATAATGATGTAAATTAAATACTTTTGTGAAATCCTTATTTATAACAATGTTTACAACTAACCTCAAGCTCAAGAAGGGGAACTAATAAATTTGAATAGAATCTGATATATTATTATAATTAATTATTTCTGGAAAGTTTGTATTTATTTATTTATATCAGAATTCAAATTTAAGCGCTAATTTCCACCCCCGTTTCTTTATGAAGCGTGCCTATCAACGCATGTTTGCTTCCCTAAAATCCAAACTTCAGTGAAATTGAGGTCGTTTTGCGTGTATTAATTAATCTCTGAACTTACAGATGTTTTGATAATGGATAACGACATTAATGAGAGTGTGAAAATCGAGACGAGTGATTTGGAGAAGAAAACGGACAACGTAACAACAGAGGTGAGTAAATTTGGCAAACAAACTTACCTCTAACACATAACCTCAAATTCGAAACGTTTTGTTTATTCCGATCTGCAGATTAATTAAGTATATTTTTCAGCATTGTAAACATTCTTCAATCCCCTCATTTCATTATTGAATACAATTTCTAATTTTTACTCGATTATTTAAAAATTAGTAAGGTTAGGAATTTTAAGAAACTTAGTAGGGAAGTTTTGTTGACTCTGTTAATATAATTAATTCAGCTTAAGTTCAAAATAATGTAATATTTTCTGTATAAATTAATCTGACTTACAGGATTTTATTTATGCTCAAAATTAGATATTTAAACGAACTTTACGTGTATGAATTTCAAATTGTTCAATTTCGAAAGAATAATTCTGCATTTATATTTTTAAATACTTTATTCTGATATTAAGTAAATAGTTATTTTATTTTCAGTCCAAGCCACATGTTCACCACCGAGAAAGGAAGCATGTTAGGGAGGAAAAACCAAGAAAAAAGGAAGAGCGAGGAGTCGAGCAAGTCTTAAAAAGCTTAGGAAGTATAGACAATTCCGATGAAAAGTTATCAGCAATGTGCAAGAAATACTCGGAAGTAATTGATGAAAATCGAAAATTACAACTGTCACTAAAGCAATCCGAGAAAAAAGTCCAAATGATCCAACGTGAGAAAGATCAGCTTCAAGCCGAACGAAGCAAAGCAGTTTTGACAAGAAGCCGGCTCGAAAGTTTATGCAGAGAATTGCAGAGACAAAATAAAGCAGTGAAAGAAGAAAGTTTGCTAAAAATCAGAGAAGAGGAAGAAAAACGAAAGGAAGTCTCTGCAAAGTTCCAAAGTACTTTAGCCGAAATTACTGCCTTAATGAGCCAAAACAATGAAAAAAATGCAAAGTTACACGACGATAATATGGAGATGAGCAAAAATTTTAAGTCCGTTTGTGAACAAGTGGAATTGAGAGAGCAACAGTTTGAAAAAATTCACCAACAAATGAAACTTGAAATTCAATTAGCGGAAGCTAAATTGGCTAAAGTTACATTAGAAATGACTGCAGACAAGGAAGTGTTGTTAAATGAGAAGAAACAACTTTTATCTGTGAGTTTAATTATATATTTGAATTTTATTATGGTTTTAAATATCTAAGGTGCGGGTCTCAAACTTAAATTTAAAATTAATTTCACCCTTTATTTCAGAAATTAACGGAATATCAAGCGCGAATGAGAGAGATGCAAGCACAAGAAGTAGGATTGAGAAGTCAAATAAGTATGTACACTGATAAGTATGACGAATTCCAAAATGCTTTGACCAAAAGCAACGAAGTATTCGGGGGATTTAATGACGAAATGGAAAAGGTAAAAGTCATTTTAAATCACTTCCAACGTAGTTAGTAATTAAATGATTAATTTAGGTTCTATTAATATCATTTTGATTATTTTGTTTTCAGATGTCGAAGAAAATCCAGAAATTAGAAAAGGAAACCGGTTTATGGAAACAGCGTTGGGAAAAGAGTCACCAAGCTTTGCTTGAAATGGCAGCCGACAAACAAGCGCGAGACGCTGATATAGAAGCTCTTAATCGAAAGCGTTTACTTCTCCTGGAATTGTGCAAAGCTTTCCAACAAGAAAGAACGACTCTTATCGCTCAACTGAAAGAAAAAACTGCAGAAACGAATGCTCCACAAAGTGACACTAGTGAGGATTCAAAATCAAAGGAGCAGATTGAACAATTTACGAAAACTTCTGTAGAACTTGGGAAAAGTTTATCGCATGCGCAAGAATCGCTTATGCAAGATTTAGCTGCACAGGAAGCGAAGATAAAAGGTCAAAATGTGAAATTAAAAGAAGAAGCGCTCAGTAAAACGGAATCGACAAAGAGGAAAGGTAAAAAGGAATCTAAAGAAAAGGTAAAGAAGGAAGAAATTAAATTAAAAGAAACAGTAAGTGAAGAAACACCTAGTAAATCAGAGACAGCAGATGAAGATAAAGCAACTAATAAAGTTAAGGAAGTAACAGAGGAAAAGAATGAAGTGAAAATAATCAAGGAAGACGTAAAACCCGTTGAAGGAGATATTCCGAAAGATTTGTCGAAGGTAGAAAATAATTCAAAAGAGAAGGATTCGGAGAAAGAGGATTCGGTTCCGGAAGTAAATACACAGAGGGAAACCTCTGTAAATCTCGATAAAAGTGAAAACCAACTGCCTCCTGAAGCAGAAGTGCAAGTTCCTCTCGAAAATAAGACTGATGTTAACGGTGAACTGGAAATTTCAGATGGAACAACAAAGGAAGTTGAACAATTAAGTGAAATTTTGAAAACTACAGATTTGAGTGAAATAGAGAAGGAAAATAATGAAAATAAGTCGATGAGCAATTCGAATCAGGAGAATGTAGAGAATCTAAAAGAGCAAGAATCTAAAACTTCTAAAAATTCTGATATTGTTCTGGAAAAAGTTGAAACACCCAAAGCAGTTTGCGAAGTTGCAGTTTTTAATCAAGAAGATGTACAAAATAAGTCCGATTCATGTCCTACCTCATCGAAGAAAGGAAAGGTAAATGTTTCTGGAGGTAGTAATCAATTAAGTATATTTTAATTTATCATAATTCATCAGGCTTAATCTTATGAAGCCACTTGAAATCTTGAATTCTTAGACTTCTTGAGCTAAATGTATATTTTTAATTAATAATTTTAATTTCAGGAGGCCAAAAAAAAGAAGAAATGAGAAAGTGAGAACCTCTTCCAGAATCTTCCAGTAAGATCCAAGCATTTTAGAGAACGTAACGTAAGTCTTGTAACGTATATCATTGCAAATTGAACAATTAAAAATACTGAATCAATTAATATATGGATCAGTACTTTTAATTGGTCTTACGAATAGTAGATTAAACTTCCGATGGAATTAAATTCATGAAATTTAAATTCGTTGGTTGTTTCATACATTCTTCTTTTACTCATACTATTCATTAGAAAGATTTTAATAACATTGTAAAAGTGTCTCGTTGACGATACTGGGGCGAATCTCGTCTAATTTCAAATTTTGCCTTATTGCTAGTCGGTACGAGTATCAAAATAAAGCATATAGGGAATATCTTGTGCTTCGACGTTGTGGTACAAATAATTTTTGTTAATATACCCAGCAAACACTTTGACAATTATTATTTCTTACGTATTGTACATAAATAGTTTTTATGACTTTACAAGTGAGATCTATTCAAATTATTATTTATTTTACTAAATGTATGCGAAATCTATTTATGAGTAGATTTTCCTTTGCTTTGTTCAAATCGAAACTTGACTTTATAAGTTATGGTTATTTGAATGAAATTTTAAATTAATCTTTCAAAGATAACATTTGTCATACGTGGATAATCTTTTGGTCTTGTCAAAAGTTGAATATGCTATCAAGCATTATTTTCTAAAAGGTAACTTTAAGAATAGTAATTGTATTCTATGCGCTTCAAGTAAATTTTTTATTACTGAATAATTCTACCAATTGCAGGAATAAAAAATATAAACTAATGAAATTGGGTTTTTTTATATTTAAAATAATTTACAAATTAAATTGAATTACAGAAAATCCTAGACTCCTAGATCAAAGACTTGACGATTGTTGGAGACTGGGACAATATTCATTCCTTATTTCTACGCCAACTGAACGATCCCGTTATCATTTCATACGAGTGGGTCAGTGGCACCTCTTACCCTCATGACTCGTTTTAACTTACATTTTACAATCACAACGTTGCGTTGGTCACATCGCAGAGTATATCAGGCCCGGTGCGTCCGCATATCGCTGGCCCGCAGAGGGACCTGGTTGGGACTTAGTGGGGCTTCACCGTTCCACCTCGTCTCGTCTCAACTGTTCTGATCTGAAAGTGGCCAGACATGCTTTTCTTCGACGTATCATGAGATATTAGTAACCGTGAGCACGAGCAACGTGTCGTGTGTAAAATCTCGAGCTCTGCAGTTTGCATTCGTTTTCATAACACAAAACTAGTTTTCGTCTTCTTTTAATGAATGAACGACTCTAAATAGAAGTGGTCCACCCTTATAATTTGTGTTTTTTACTAAAGTCTTTTTGCCCGGGTTGTTTTATTTCTAAGGTTTTACTTATACTTTCGGATCAATTTCCGAAACAAGAATTTCGAATCGGTCAGACTGGTTGTCTGACAATATTTGCAATTTTTTAAACTGGATCTACAAAGATGAAGATTGCTACGACGTTGTTTCTCTTCGTCGTCGTTGGTACGTATGACAAGTACCTTATCGGCTCATCTCACTGATCTAGAAATTGAATTATTTAATTTTTGTGTTATCCTTGCTGGTTTGATTCAAAATTATTCATAAGTATTCAAAATTGCTGGCTATGATATTAGACACGATATCACGTGTCTAATTATTCTTCATTCTGATTTGGATCATACTCATTAATTTTGCACAATAAAGAAAAATAAAAGTATGATTTGGATATATTTTGAATATTTGCTAGAGAATTTTTCATTAATTTTGTGTTCAATAAAATTATCCGTTATTATAAAATTGAATTACATCATTTTGTTGCAATAAATTTAAAAAATGGAATATAAAAAATATAGAATGCATTACATTTTCCACATTTTTTAACAGAACGTACAAACAAAAACGAATTGGATTTTAAGTTTATTTATGTTTATGTGTTACAACTTTAAACACATGAAAAATATTCAAGCAAAATTAAGAGCTTATAACCAGAACAATATTAGTAGAATCTAGGGTAACTACCACGTCCTGCAAATTTGATGACAGGGATTGTTCACCTGGAAGAAATCGCCTTCTTTTAGGCCGTGACGAATTATCTGCAATCACTATAATCGTTGAACCCCAAAGCTGTCGTGAACGGCAAAAGTGAGCGTTAATAAGGCAATAAATAATTATATTGTTCTGTTCATTAACTTTAAGTCTTCATTTTATCATACTTTAAGATTTTTCAGCACGATTACTATTCTTACATTCACGTCTATATCTAAAATCTAATTTAAGAAAATAATTATCGGATTTCACTATATTTTTGGATTATCTGCGTTCGTCCAATATAGTAAGTTTAAAATTCTTAGTCTTCTTTTTTATTGCAACAAAAGTGACGAAATTCGATTTTTTAGAATAGCCCTTCTTTTTTTTTAAGTTATAAAATATCAAAGTATGCGTTAGGGACAATGAACTACAGAAAAAGGGACGACTGATAATTCCCGAAAAATAAAATTCCCGACACTGTAAAATTCCCGAAAAAATATCTAAAAATGTTTGAAAAATATTTTTAAAATACAGAATAATAAAAAAAATGTTTAAATTATTAGTTAAATTATTTATTTATTAAAATAATTTTTCCGCGAATTTTCCATTATCGGGAATTTTTTAGTGTCGGGAATTTTATATTGTAGTCAATTTTCAGTTGGGAAATTTTAATTTCGGGAATTTTGTAAACTGTCGGGAATTTTATATTGTCGGCAATTTTATTTTTCGGTAATTATTTATTCGGGAATTTTACAGTGTCGGGAATTTTCAATCGTTCCCAGAATTAAATTAATTTTTTAAATTAAAACTCGAGGGATTAACAACTGCTGAATTCTGGTCTTTGAATTCTCAGTGAAACTCACTGAAAATCAGCGAAAAGTCATTGAAATTTTCAGTAACCGTCAGTGGAACTACTAAAAGTTTCACTGACTTCACTGATTTCTAGTATCAGTAAAATTTTACTGGGAATCAGTGAAATATCACTGATTTTTCCCTGATTCAAGTTTAGAGAAAATTCTGTTAAATTCTTGAATTCAGGCGTTCATTAAAATTGCCAATTGTTAACCCCTCGTTAAGTTTCTTGAGAGTATATTTTTTCCTGATTCTGTAAATAAGTAATAACACACAATGAAGCTATGGATCTTAATTCTTTCCATAACTATATTTCTTTAATATTAATATAACGCTCTCTTTCTTCCAGTACTGATAATATCTCTACACTCTTTTCAGTATTCATATTCTACTAATAAAGTTGTATAGGCTAGCTGTAAACGATATATATTTACATAGATGCATCAGGTATATGATAAACAGGTCTTGTGTGATGGAAAAGAGGATGACAAAAACTTATTAGTGGATCAAGGACACTTGTTACAACCCAGAATTATAACATAACATAATAATATACTAATAAGTAATTACAGATCGTTTAAATAATTGAAAGAATAAATACAAATATTCATAATTACAAATCGAATCTTTTTTGTAATTATAATTATATTACATTGATCCACATCAAGTTGATTTGAACATTTTCTTTACCTTTATAATTACTTAATCGCAGCCTGAAGGATAACCTAATGAAATTACACTTGTAATCATTACACTGGATTTAAAAAACATTTTTTTTCTAAAACTCTGATTGGTCGAAATTATAATTATTATTTCCACCCACATTTTTACATTTATTACGAATTTTTACTGTGAAGAATTTTGAATGAATCCACGGACATGAGGAAATATTTTTTTATGATTCTCCAGTGAAACAATTCAGGTGTTCCATTTCTTTGGGGCATCCTGGCTGCTGTAGATAGATATATGACGGATATAATGCTATAAATGATGTAAAAATAGCCATTGGGCCATTTTCAGGTTTTTGGGTATTTCTCTTTTAGGATATGTTTTACCTATATTCTGTGCTATTGATTTCTGACTCGACGACAAATTTAACATTTTTGCAATCTCAAATTTATTCTTCATTCTTCCACTAACAACTTTTATCAAGCTCCATATTTCGTGATTCCGTGTACATATAACATACTTTTATGTATGTAAGAACAACTGATTTCTTATGAAAATATCTCCTCTTTTTCAAAATTGGAATAATTCCATGAAGTTTATTGTTCTTTAGACTTGTACATACAATAAGAATAATTATCATCGAATTAAATCAGAAAAAAATTAATAATGACTGACTCTGTGAGTCTAAAACAAAGAAAAGCCTCGCATGTTGGTTTCCACATTCATCTTGACATTCGTATCACTTTGGCGCAATTTTAACGGTTCTTTGGTTCGAACGTAGGTACAATTTTTTCTAGAATATCAAATCAGTCTTTGCACTATAATTTGCGTGAGAGCGAATCAATGATGCGCGTGTTTGATCTAAAAAGAAAGTATTGTAGGAAAAAACGAGATGTCAACGAAAGCTGTGACTACACATGGAGAGGAACGATGATCTTTATAGTAGAAAGTGAGAAAACAGCAGTTTCCGACTTATTCAACGGAAACGAAGGCGGGATGGAAAAATAGGACATGTCGATAACGAAAGTCAATAATTGTAATATTTTACGAATCACTGAATGGAAAAAAAAGAGAAGTAATCATAGAAACTGAAACCTCTTTGGTCTGCAATCAACCTGAGAGAAATTCACATGAAATTGATTTTTATAAGCCTTTCTGATGAAATGAAAACAACTTCAGGACAATTAAACAATTTTCTGTCATTTCCAAAAATGTCAGCTACATATCTTCTTTAATCTAAAAATAAGAAGCCGGAGAAAATATATATGGTACGGTCAGTAAATAGTGACATCATAGTTTACCATTTGCCCTTAATATGAATTTAATTACTGTTTAAGTTCAAGGTTTGCATAAAATTTGGGTAGATTGAATGATGAGCTAGAATATGTAATTAGACGCATTTAACCATTCTTATGGTCATTTAATTTGCATAGATGGTATTTTCGTGTTAATTGAGATCTATATACGTATATAGTTAAGAATTATGAGATGATTTTGTCGGATGGGTATTTAGGGAATCGGGCCAGCCGGACTGTGCTAATGTTCCGTTCGAATCGAGACACTTTCTACGAAGCTTGGACACGTATACTGTTATTGAATTTACAGTCCACTGGGTAAAACTTAGCCATTGAATTTTTGTCTCGACCAGACATTTTTCAAGGACTATTATGAAGTCAATGCTACTGACCTTCTGGAATAGAAAATATTAATGTAATATTGCAAAATATTATAAAATA
>JAUESH010000020.1:13461276-13475594 GCA_032275165.1 Synergus magnus | reverse complement strand
TATAAATTGCTTCTAGAATTAAACTCAATTTCGAAAAATTCAATGTTCTAAACGTAGCCAAAAAGGTACCAATTTACTCTGACAATTCGATCGGAACGGATGCACACCTCTAGTCTCTACCTATACTAGATCACATGATCAGGAAAAGCCAATAAATAATATAGTTATCGGCAATCAGAATCTATGATTCGATTGTTAAAATTAATTGAATAGACTTCTTGCAAAAGTGTCGACGAGTCTTTCGAAAATATACAGAAAAAATGTTTGTTCTGATGCTTATCAGTAGATAGCAGTATCTAAACTTGAATGTCCTTGAATAAATTGTCAAGTACATTTGTTATAGTACATGAAAATTTAAAGTTCTGACAATTGAATGACTTCGAGGGATTTAAGGTGTTAATTAAATATATGTAGTACTATTTATGACGAAGTCGACCAGCGTGACAAGATTTCAAATGACAATAAATCAAAAAGAGGTAGTCTTTTCTATTGTGAAAGTAGAGAAATGCGATTATGAAGTGTAATACTTCTTCACGCTCAGGCCCTTGCCTACTTATTTTTAAGGAATGTACATACATTTAATTTATTTACGCTATATTTTTATTAAATAAAAAAAATTGTTGTACATTTTTTGTTTAATTTATTAACTCCAGCTTTAAAGCAAATTCCATTTTCAGCATTTATATCTCGAGTTTTAAAGAAAGCGTTTTAAAAACTGAAATTTTCTATTGAAAAAGTAATTACCAGAAGGATTTTTCATTTGTAATAAAGACTACGTTCGGGGTTTAGATAAAATTCAGTTTTTATTCTGTTTAATAAGAAAATAAAACGACAATAAAAAAGGGAAAATTTTGATTAAAGTAAGGGAAATGTAAACGTACAATCTAAAACAGATCAAGCGACTCCTCTGAAAGAAGACGAAGAAATTATGTAAAATCTAATGTATGAAAGCGACTTATTTTCTCATTGAATTTAATAAAATCTTTGACTCATTCGTAGTAACATAAATTTCTTTCTACTTACTCGTAAATATGTATATGTATTTACAATATTTAGAAATTTAATTCGACAATTATATTTCATTAATCAATGATTATAAAGATATCAAGAAGTCTAATCTCAACAGAAGAGTACTTTGTGGTATAAAGGATCTTACGATATTAGTAAGAACTAAGAATTCTTCGAACAATTGTAATACTGTACATATAATTTACAATCCTGTAACAAGTGCGCTCTAGTTAGGTGAAATCACTTCAAAAACAAAGGCGCCCTCGTTAGGCACATTAAATATACATTTTCAAGTGTTGTATACGATACTAAAAATCATTAGGAATAATTAGGATCACTTGAAAATTTCGTAATTCGTTGCTCCGTTATAAAAAAAATCAATTCTCTTCCTATTCTGCACCTCGATATTCATTTCACAACAATTATTTTGGTCTGAGTCCTTAGGGTGTTACGATAAATACTTAATTGAATACTCCCTTTACGCTCATCTTGACGATTTTCTGATCCTTACTATTAATAACATTATATTTTTGGTCCATTATGATATTGCTATTCAACGTCAGAAATTTCTTAGCAACACTACTTTAGAATAATTTTTTTCTCAAAGTCATATACTCATAATCAGAACTATTATGATAATCTGATGAGACAATTTTTTGAAAAATCATTTCCAAGTATTTAATTTCAATTTCAACCCTTATACTTTCTTACTACAAAAATCAAGCAAATCTTTCATTATAGCAAAATAAGCTCAATTCATTTGCAATATTAAACTAAAAAAAATATTATAAAAAATTTACAATGTACAATTAAATCCTATCTATAAAACAAGATCATAAAAAAATTCTTAAAAACGCGATTTGCGCGTATTTTCAGCCCAGTCATTAAATTACACTACTTTATCCAGTAAGTATGAATAAAACAACACTTTTCTAGGAAAAATGTACTTTTGTAAAGGATTGAAACTTTTTTCCCGAATATAAAAATAGACCCAATTGAATTAGTCTTTGTACTTGCTTCGAAAGTGCTACGAAGTAAAAATGCAATAAAGTTAGAGATACTTATTGACAGACCTAGTGATATACGAATATGCTAATGTCAATTTTTTTAATTACATATAGCATAGTGTTTGTCTCTCAAGATACGTTTCTGATATGAAAGTCCGTAGTGAAATCTGAAATCGACAAGATTAAAAACTTATATTAGGTAAGATCGTCGGTACACTGTTTTCTCTCTTCCTCCACTCGCTGTCGAGTTCGATTAAATGCTTCAGTTTTGAGAAAATCTACTGTCTTGTAGACAGTACTTGGTGGTGATTGGGCAGCCGGCAAAGTCGACGATGCGAAACTTTCTTTTGCTTCCAAATCTAGATCAAGATACTGCAAAACAACAAGACGTCGATTTGACGCCGGTATAAACGTATTGTGATCTTGGAAGTAATAAATCTGTAATGAGAAAAGAAAATTTTAATTAATAAAAAATGTTGAAAAAAAACAGGAACGCTTTTAGAAATATTTAATTTTCATAACCCGATCGTTTTGGGTGATTGGAATCCCGTGGGACAGTTGGGCTCGAAGTGGGGTCTGTGAGACAATTTGTGGGCCCCTTGGGATTGAAGGGGGCCCATGAGACAGTTTGGGATCCCTTATAGATAGGGCCCAATTGGACATCCTTTAAGATAGTTGGGTTCCTTGGGATAATTTGGGTCACGTGTAAAAGTTGGAGGGTCTATTATGATAATTGAGATTCCCGTAAGAGGGTTGGGGGGTCCCTCAGTGGGGGAGTTTGGGATAATTACAAGTTTCATAAAACAGGGGGTCCTTTGGGAGAATTGGGGTTCCCATTCTGTGAATCTTATTAGAATTGAAAATAAAACGTAAAGAAATGTGCATATACTTTAAAGTAAAAGATTTTGTTTTAAGTAAGATACTATAGCTGGAAAAATTGTTATTGTAACTTTTTGTCTGTTTTCAACGAGATTTGAAACTTAAAATTACTTCAGAAGGTCTTTCTACATATTTTTAAAACTGCTTCTTTAAAGTGGATGACCTGATTAATATGAAATTTCCTAACAAAGAGAAGTATACAAACCTCCTCTTTTTCCTCGTTATCTTCGTCCGACGTCGACTGATGACGATTCGAATGTGTGTTTGTGGTGGGCGTGGGACTAGGAGCAGCTCTTAATCTTCCTCTGCCTGGTGGGGAAGCAAGTTGCAAAGCTCCAGTATTAACTGAAACAAATAAAACTTCTTAGAATGTAACAACTTCAAATGAAAAAATAAATTCATTCTCATTTCTCGTGTTTATGCCTTAAGAAAAATATACGAAATTTTCATTTAGTGCCTTGAAGATGAAACCAGAGTAGAGATTCCTTAACAAAATGAATCACATTCTCATAATTTTTACCTTCGACGGGTGGTCTAGTCAAAGGCGGTTTGAGTTTTCTGTTAATACTCGGTGGTTCAGCAGGTGAATGTTCCGTGGAATTAACATCTGGCATAGATCCTGCTAGTCTAGGAGAAGGTTCATTGCTGATAACAGACGTTGAGTCACTCATTTTCCTACCAGGCTTTAATTCCCTGTAAACAACAGGTGGCGGTGGAGCCATGGTAGTAGGCACTGAACTGGAACAATCCTTTAGCAATGGACTCGGAAGATTCGAGTACGTCGCTGTAGCTGAACTTTCCGATCGAGGACTTGAAGGTTCGACATCTTCATGAAAATCGTAACGAAATATACGATCGTCAACGACCGATGGCGCTGCATTTGTATAGCAATGTTTTCTTCCACTCGTACCAGCTTCCGTTCCCGATCCCGACTGCGCAGACTTCGGAAACTCGTAAGTTTCGTCTGTTATAATCGCAGTTGCAGGGGTCGATGGTGCTGGAGTAGCAGGAGTCGTTGGTTTCGAACTTTCAGTCGCGCCATCCAGATTCAAGTAGTTGTGTCCAGGATTCTCTGGCAACATGTGAGGCGGTTTCGGAGGTCTTGGTGGCGCTGGTAGTTCTTCTGATACAGGAGGAGCTGCCGAATCAACGATTCTCAGCTTCCCAAATCTTTTTCTCACACTCCAAGAACCGATCTCAGCGTCACTTGAGCTCTGGGAAGGTTTCAAGTCTCCTGAAATATATTCAAGAAAAAAAAATTTTAGAAACGTGTCCAAGGCTTTTAATCACACTCTTCACAGTACCATACATTCTCACTTCAAGCCAGACGAGAGATTATTAATGAAGCCTACAAATAACAAAGTTTTTTTCAGATAGTACAATCAGCAAATAATGTTGTATTTACCGCAGGAAGGAAACGTTTCCCAGTTAACGCTAGGTACAGGAGCAGCCCATTCATCATCAGTAAAGACGCTCTCCGCATCGGTAGTAGTTGGAGACCTAGGAGGAGATGGAGCTATTCTTCTAGGGGCATCATACTGCTCAGGACCTTGACCAAGAGTGGAATTGAGAGAACTGGTGTCGTTAAGACGACGACCCGAAATGCATTCGCTGATGGGAATGTAGGGACCAGAAATCGTACTGGTTGGAGAAATTGGAGGCGATTCTTGCGATTCAAACTGAAACACTGTAAAAAAAAAAAAAACAATAAAATCATCATTTTTTGTATAGACTATCTTCTATTCTCGTATAACTGTTTACTTTTAAAAATGCGCATGACATACTCTGACATTGTTGTTCTTCGTCTTGAGTGTACGCTTTCAATCCACAAACTTGACAAACTGCATCCACCCATTTGTTCATTTCAGCCTCGTTTTCTGCTACCAAATAATACGTTCTTTTTGGTGTCTTGACGTTGAACATAAACTGATATTTCTGCTTGCGATTCTCAAATCTCAAACCAGCATCCACCTGTGTGATAATACGAGTTCATGTTTTTTATTTTATATCGTCACATTTCTACACTTATATGTTCAATTTTATGAGGATTAGACGAAACTTACCTGTTCACATTGATCTAGATCGATCTGACCTTTGCGCTTACGACATCTTTTATCTGTATAATACTCTAAAAAGTATTGTCCAGGTAACTCTCCGCTATGGCGTAAAGCGAACCACCGCTTTCTCCAGCGCTAAATTTTAAATTAACATTTGTTTATTTTTAAAGTATTTACTCTCAAAATTAAAATGTTTTTAAACAAAATTCTTCGGAAATCTTATTGTGAATTCCCATTTTTCTCGAAGTTTCCTGCTTTTCTAAGAATCCCATTATCGGAAAAATAAACCTAATCATCGTTTATAATTGAGCCACATTTAATACAAAATTGATATCCAAATAAGGAAACCCATTTCACAAAAAAATCCATACAAAGAACTCATAAAGAACAAAAAAAAAATATCTTTAAATCATTAGATTTGGATAATTCAACTACCCCCGGTAACAAGGTGTGTATTCAAATGAATTAAAATGATTTCGAAAGTGATCAAAAACGGTATTGCTTTTAATTGAAAGCGTTGCGAATTTGAGCTAAATTGTCAACACTTTAATCCAGAACAATTCTGCAGGATTGAATCTATATTGAAATGTTGATAATTTTATTGCAAGGAAGGGATTAAATTGACTTCAAAATTAACTTGACTTCAAATCTATCACTCGTGTTAGAATTAGAATGTGTTCATTTTTGGCAGAATTAACATGACTTCAAATCTATCACCCCCGTCAGAATTAGAACGTGTTCATTCTTGGTCGAGGGATTTAACAGGATTGAAACGAAAACAAACGTAAATCGGTAAAATGAATTGAAATGTTTACGTTCAAAAATGCAATTGCTTTGAATTAAAAGAGTTGAAAAATCGCCCATATTCCAACTACTTTCCATTCAGTTTAATCCACTCCTTCTTACCGGGCCACTTGTTGAATCAAAGGAAAATTAAATTTTCAAAAATGACAAAGATTTTGAAAGCCTGAAGCTAGAAAGGACAAATGCTATTAAGAAAGTAAGGGGCGCTGGTATGTAATAATTGAGGTTATACAATTACGAAAGAGATTAATTCTCTTGCTTCAAAACCTTTAAAACGGAGCAATGATTCCTTTATAAATTTGATGTATAATTTAATCTAAAAAGAAAAGTTGTCACGAAATTGAGTCTCAATTTTGTGAGATTATTGTGTAAATTTGAACAATGTAAACAAGAGATTTTTATTGTTTAGAATAATGTTGAGAGAAAAATGATAAGAACTTACTGCTCGCCAGATTTTCGTAGGCGGTGACTTTATGAGCCATCCTTCGTGGACGATCTCTTGAGTAGTCTTAAGCACCTCCATTCCCACCGCACTTCTTAATTAATTAAAGCTCAACGTCATAAATGCTCTTAGAGCGACTGGAACCACTGTCACGGGCAGCACGAGAGCACACCCGCCATTCATTTATTTTATCTATTTTTGGACAATACAATTGCCGTCCAGTTCTTACGAATATATTTTTCTAATCTAGTAATGACTACCATTGTCCTTTCACGCCGCCCATCTAAGGAAGAGACTGCAATGGATCGAATGATGCAGTGGACTTTGCAGTGAACCACGCAGGCAAAATTGACGGCACCATCTCTATACACAGTACACCTACTCCATTTTCATCACACTACGGTCACTTTGGATCCCACAGCGTTGCCACATTCGCCATGTTGAATTATGCTTTTTGTGACGTCATACACCATCGGTAAAATCAATTCATAACAAAAAAAATATTCTGAAGGGTTTTATTTTAATAAAAAAATGTCTAAATAAATTTGAAGACAATTTGATATGATTTCAGCAAAGAATAGAATTTATTGCACCCAATTTATTTATGTATATACTATTTTCTATTCGCGAAAGGCAATTTTTAATGAAAACAATTCAATGGTTACAATTTTTAAAAATTTAAATTTTTGTTCGAATTCTGGAAAACTATTTTCTTCATAAATTATTACCTATAAATTGCGAAAATTTGTACTTACCAACATCCTGTGTCTTCTATTTGTAAAATTGCAATTTTTATGTGAAATCAGCACATATTCTGCAAAAGTTTTGTTCAGTCCCTTATATAAATAAAATACTGTTTATATTTTGAAAACATTTTTTAAATGATGGATTTATTGACATACGTTAAAATTATTCAAATATATTCCATACCTATACAATGCAGTAATGAAACTTTTTAATTTTACTTTTATAGTAAATTCGAATTCCTATTATTTTACTATTTATATTACTATATCATCATTTATTCAGTACTTGGTAGGCAAGTAACTAATAAACGTCTGTTTGCGACATTTTTAGTATTTTTCAGGCAGTTTTATATATTGAATATACAAAAATACTCGTAATCAAAACTCAAAATTATTATTTGAAAATATATTTTCTAATCAGCATCTAATTCCTATATATATATAATATACTTAAATTGTTATTCAAATTAATTTTACAATATTATTCATTAACGCCCTATACTTTTTAACATTAACTAAAAATGTGTTGTCTTAAGATTTTCGAAAAGACATAATTCAATAAAATAAATAATACTATCTACATAACATTATACTAATTTCTATATTACATTTACTTTAAAAAATGTTATCTAGTATATGTATTAATGTAAAATTACTCGTATAAAACATAATAAATAATGGATTATGCAGAAAAAAAAGTCGATAACGCTTTCTTAAAGCGAGCGCAGACTAATTATTTATGTATCTCAGTTCACTTTGTTAAACATAAAAATTAATCAAGCTTTTGCATCACATGCCACAGACCTACTTTATAGGGACTCTGAACTTCACTTCCGATCATTATTATCAAACAAGGATTCGTCACAGTAGAACAGGAAAAAACACTCAAACAAAATAAGAAAAAATACATCGTTTGTAATTTAAACTTAAACATTTTTGAAAAAAAAGCTCTCAAATTTGCTAAAATGTACGATTTTTTTATGCATCTAAATTTGAAAGCGATTGAAATAAAATAAAAGCTTTTTCAATGTAAAATAAAGAAAAATAAAAAAAAAAAAACTTTACTCTGAAAAAAATTTGTAAACGGTTTTCATGATATTGAAATAAATATAATGGCATTAAAAGAAATTGTAATGTTTTATTCCAAAACCATTCCTTTTCATGCCCTTTGCGAAACCAAAACATATGATACTGTTCATAAAATTTCTTCCAGAGTATTTATTAAAAAAATAAAAAAAATAAAATTCTTTTGTCCTGTAAAAGCTAAAAGAGTAAGGAATGATAATCTGTGATAGTAGTGTGGTGTTGGTCATGCAGGCACAACGTTCAGATTTGAAATGATGATACGTAAACTTTATTTCGTAAGATTCGTATGTATGTTTGTAGGTAGGTAGGTATGTATGTATAAATATATACACATATATGTATAACTCTTATGTCTCGTTTACGTTACTATTCTACGCTTGCAGTAAGATTAGGGCTTACGACTAAAAAACAACAAGAAAACAAAATACATCCCCAATAGTTTAGTCCCACTCGCGCGCTCACGCGTACTAAACAATACATATTGGATTAGTGTACAGCCAGGAAAATTCAAGGCAGTGAGTATATTTCTTTGAATTGCAATCATCATCGACCGAGAGCCGATAGAACTACTACTCGCATTGTTCTCCTCATTCTGGAATTTCATAATCCTCATCGATCCAAAATATATTACCGAACGATTAAAAAACGTTCAACAATCTCTCCTAGAATGCTACTTTTGTCTTTTCACCAGTTAAAATTCTGGAATCTCTCATACGTATCCATTGAACGACAACACCGACATTTTTTTCAAAAAGCACTCACACAACTGAAATGCATACGAAGAGAACAGTTGATCGACGTACAGATAATTTAAAAGCAATTCCATTGACTCCCACTTGCCCGACAGTTTCACTCATACTTCCAAAAACCTACACGAATTGTTCTTCTAAAATCTCCCTGGATATTTTTGAAATGCGAATTATTAAAAAGCGAACTTGCTAAGCTGCAATTCAAGAAAAAAATACTATTGACAATAAATATCAATCTTTCGACGACTTTAGAACTTATGTTTCTTTTCATTTCAGGCTAGTGGCATCAATAGTATATTTTCACGAAAAATTCATCAAATTCAGCCTAGAGAGCTCACTCTAAAAATAAAACGCAAGGGCCATTTTCGGTCGCCAGTAAAAAACAGTTTCGAGGATACGAAGAATTTTTGGGACGTTTAGAATATAAAAAGTGAAAATCGCCATGTCTTTCAGACCTAAGCTTGTGATGTACGAGCAATTCTTGATTGAAGACAATCGAGACATGTAGATTGATGTCCCTGTTTCATGACAACGATTAGAACTCGAATGATAAAATTAATAAATAAAGGAGCACATTCGTTCAATGTACAATCGCTGTGACCGATGAATTGGGCATCCGCGTTAATATATTACAAAAGGGAAGGGAGATGGAGGTGAGATTCGAAAAATGTTCTCAGGAGCGAGGTGGATTCGTGGGGGGATAGTCGCGTTTACGTCTTATTCGTTTTCAAATAGGTAATTAAATCACTATTTACGAAAATTCATAATAAAAAGTAGTACTCTATATTCGGTATTTCAGTAATAATTGTAATAATAATTATTATTATATTCCATAGCTTTGTCTGTATAATATCGCCTATCGAATAATTAATAATTAATTCATAGTTATTTTATAGCGTAGACCAAGGTCTACTTTATATTCAATGTATTCGATAATATAAAAAAAAACAAATTGTATAATATATATTTATATATAATATAGCGTTGTATAATTCGCCTCTTCGTACATTTATAGTAAATTGCTAAAGAATGCGTCGCGTACCAGGGCGGAAGAAAGAAGTAGTCAGAAGATCAGTTTGACTTTTCTGACTTCCTCTCTCCTCGTAAAAGTGTCAGTAATTAAAAAATTGATAAAATGACAATTGGGATTTTTACTTTTTTTTTTATTTTTGACATTTGGCACTTGGTACGCACAGCATTCGAACGTCCGCACTTAAAGAATTTACTACCACAAACGGTACACCACTTTCAAATTTACAACACTGCCCTAAACACAGCCATACTAAGCCAAATACTTTTGGGTTGTCATTACGATTACTGTAATAATTAAAATCGATGATTAATCTATATTCATTTCGACACGAATGTTCCATCTCGCGAGGCTAAAAAAGTCAAGTGATCTCAGGTCTCGATTCTCGAAAGTGAAGATACCGTGGAAAAAGGAAAGCTATGCGGACGCGTTAAAAGTTTGCCAAGAGTGATAATCCGATAATTGAAACGCGATTGGATTAAAAATTCATTCAGAATGTCCGCGAGAGGAAATATGAATTAATTTGGAAAGATTTAGAAAAATTGAGAAAACTAGTTTATCTTGACCACTGATCCACCTCGCATTGTTTGTATGTATATATGTATGTTACAAGCGGCCAAGGCTCCAACGAATTCGTAGCGTATCGAAGTACTTCACCGTGCGATGCAAACTAAGCGATGAATAAAAATGCGATCACGATAACGCTAAAATTACGTTAGTTACGAATTTGTCCGTTAGTGGAACTTCTGATTAAATATAATCAGATATAGTTTGTTTAAAGATGATTACTGTTCGCGAGATTTACTCGAAGTGCCAACAGGTTTCGAGACAACCTCGCACTTTACACTTAAAATCATTTAAATAGATAATTAAGAAAAGCGGAGGCGAATATTACACTTATAAATTACTATGATACAGCACTGGCATAGTGAAGTAGCTTGTGTAACTGTCGGTCCCCTTCACGTCTCAAATATTACAATATGTTCTCTCGCTTTGTCATAATAAATTCATAATCGACAAGTAAATTATTAATAATAATAATAATAATAGGTATTATTATTATCATTACTAGTGTATAATAATAATATAATAATATAATAATAATATAATATGTACAGAGCGTTGCGAAAAGGACCCGTTTGGCTACGTTATGTAGTACTTTTTGATTCAACTGTACACGCGGGACCTTTCGGTTCAAAAAAACTCTTCAAAATTAACACGATTTATAAATCATCCCTCGCTAGCGATTATAGCAGCCTGTTGAATAATTTCTTATTTTTGGTTATATCATCGTTTCCACTTGTTTCGACCGGAGATCAAGTTCTTCAAGTCCCCAGAGCTCCCGACTTTTTAAATTTTACAGAGCTAAGTACAGCCCCGGCTCGTAACAACTTGATTAACTTAGATTAACGACGCTTAACTCAGCACTAATTTCTTTTATCCTTTACCTTACTTAAATAGAAGGTATCATTCCTCTCACACTTGCATCTTTGTTATATCTTTGCTTTTTTGTCACGTTCATAATTATAATGGTAATAACTGCATATTCGCTACAGTAGTATTTGAACTATTAATATTAATTAACGTTAAGTATACACAACACATTTGTACGATTTCACTTAGCCTGCGCGGGCAGCAGCAAGGAAGGGGGATAATAGTCTTTCGGTCTCCTTTTAATCTTAGTCTTTTGAGTTCTACCCGGATTAATCGGGCCACAGCAACCAGAAGGGGGGGAATATTTGGGAAAGAGAACTTTTTTCATTTCGTCGTCAATAAGATACGCGGAATGGAGTTTTTGCATGCTTCCACAATTTAATTTGGTTCGTTCCAACACCTTGGCTCGGAGAATGAACGCGCACCTATTATTTCGCTCGCACGCGCGCATGCATAGGGGAACTCTGAAAATCTGGATTTCATCCCTGATTTCACTGATATACAAATCTACAATAACCGCGCTCCATTGGAAATACCCTTCTCCCTTAATCTAGGATAGGAGAAGTCTGAGAATAATTCTCTTTGCGATAATGCAGGCACCTCGAACGTGAGCAGCGACCGTTTTTTCCAACGGTTTCGAATGGCAATGGCCAAAGACTTACATCAAATCAATTCATTACACTACTAGCAATCACTACAACCTTTCCACGAACTTTGTTAATTGGTCTTGTGGTGTCATTTGTGGCATATCACTCGAGTCGGTGCCACTCGTGGGGGGAGGTGCGGGTGACGAATGGTGTGGCATACTGGAAGGATGACCAGAGGGCAACATCATTTCACTGGGGCCACCCAATTCATGTGCAGGTGAATGAGTCGGCGTTCCGTGAGGTTGATGATGGTGTGGTGAGGGTACAGGACCAGATCGTGGGGAAGGAACTGGTTGATTTCTTGGCGACGGTACAGGCCGTGGAGAAGGATTCGGTTGCGGTGAACGAATTGGTGGTGGAGATCGAACCGACTGCATCAACTGCTGCTGTACAGAGATTCCTGGAGGTCCCATTACACCTTGCGGAGAGGGCACAGGAGGAGGAGTTGGTTTCAAACCCGGTTGACCATAGCCTTGCTCATTGAAACCGTAATCTGAAAGTTAAAGCATTAGTTAATAACTCTTTGTCATCAAAGTTCAGATAACAGAGTGGCTGTAAAATCTAAATAAAAATTAAATTCTTGGTTATTTCTCGAGTTGAAACCATTTTTTTCCGGTCATTCAGACTGAAAAAATTCAAGCTTTCCAGGGTGAACGCTTTTAAGTTTAAAATATTTGAAACATAATAAGGTAGATGTCCCAGTAATCGTGACGGTCTCAGTAATCGTGAAAATAAGTTATAACTTGAATAGATAATAAGAAAATGTCTTCAAAAAGGCATTTAATGACAAAAACCCATTGAATTTAAACATTGTAAAATATAAAAAGCAATTATAATTCATTAAAACTTATGTAAAAAGTAACAATAAGGGCGTCACGATTACTGGAACTAAGGTCACGATTATTGGTACGTTTACCGTAATAGAAATTTAATATAATTTAAGAACAATACACTGTTCTGTGCTTCAACTTCATTAGAATAAAAATGCAAAATTAAATAAAGTAGGTCAACAAAACTCACTCATTAAAGACGGCCTGATTGGCCTTTGCTGGCCATAAGGTGGTGCCGGTGGTTGTTGGAAAGGTTGCTGCTGTTGCTGCTGTTGTTGCTGCATTTGTTGTTGTTGCTGCTGCTGACGCAAAGCTAACATGTGCTGTTGTTTATACCATTGTTGTTGTTGTTGTTGTTGCACACTAGGTGCCTGAGTAGGTTGCTGTTGCTGTTGTTGGCCAATCATCATCTGAGTTCTACCCTGCTGCTGTTGTTGTTGCTGTTGCTGCTGCTGTTGATGATGCTGCTGCTGTTGTTGTTGAGACAGCATATGTTGCAGGCCGGGTTGTTGCTGTTGAGACTGACTAGGACCCAGAGGGCCAACTCCTCCACCATGCTGTCCAGATTGCTGCTGAAGGGCAAGTACCTTTTTTTATTAGATGCGTTAGAAATTTGTTTTAAGTTTTGGGCTGCAGGGACATTATTATTAGCGAATTGTGCGAAATAATAATTTTAAAAAACCAAATGTCAAAAGAAATTATTTTTAAAAATATTTGAAGAATCTCATTACTATAAAATAATTTTTGTAGAACAGGTGACTGACCTGAATCAACAAGGTGTTAAATCAGATTAATTATCCTGCCAATTTAATCTAGCGACTACAATTAAGCGATGCTTTTAAAGAACGAAGCATCATCAAATCATTGCGCCCAGGACTCTAGTTCAGAATTCAGAAGTCGAATAATTCCAGAAATAAATATGAATTGAAGTCATGGAGAAAGTAAAAAAGTAATTGCACACTTTTGAAGCAGAAAGAATTAATGAGTTTATAGAATACACACCTGCCGCTGTTTGATGAACGCCGCCATAAGAGAGGGATTGCTCTTGAGAATATGAAGTATTTGGTTTTGTTGCTCAGGAGAATTGGGACTCTTAAGAGTAGCCATAAGTTGCTGGTAGGCTCGGTTATGTAGCGAGGACGTACATCCCGGGCCGACCTGACTAACTGGTCCAACAGGTCCACCCATAACTCCAGGTTGTCGAGGCATCTGGCCACCAATCCCCATTCCTGGCTGGCCTTGGAGCTGTTGTTGCTGCTGCATTAATTGCTGCGGCGATTGCTGCCTTAAACCTGGGCTTTGCTGCATCACTGCATTCGGTTGATACCTAAAAACAGAATTACAAAGTATTAAACATTGCATTCATAAGGACAAAAATGAAAATTTAATCAAGAATTAAATAAAGGGGAAAAGAAATAACTAAATTTGTTTAATATTTAAACAAGCTTGACATGTACATACCTTGGTGTCCATTGGTCCATGGGAATAAGATGTCCACTTCCAGTGTTGGGTATTGGGACAGGCATTGGCCGCTGCATCTGAGGTGGGGGCATTACGCTTCCACCTTGTCCGCCGACACCAACTCCAACACCAACTCCA